>JASVEL010000465.1:0-85958 GCA_032618575.1 Nicotiana noctiflora | reverse complement strand
AAAGAAAGTATTGAATGTTGAATAAAAATAATATGGAGAAGGACTAAGGTATTGATTTCCCCTATTGATGGAATCCCTTATCGTTATGCTCATAAAAATTGTTAATATATTCTATCAATCATGAACGCTATGTGTATCGCAACCCTCTCCCGAGCAATTACAATAATTTACTAGTGCACTCTCCCGAGCTACCCTAGCTAGCTTTAATTTGAATAGTTCACTTCAAATTGCACCTAAGACTTCGTTGTTCCTAACCCCGTCTTTACGCCTAAAGTTATAGATTCCTCCAATAACCTAGGTGTGATGTTGTTCAACAATATACCTAAATATGCACTCTTTTCCAAGTTATGCACACTAAATAGGCACCGCTAATTGGGAGCTCTACCAATTAACTACAATAAGAATGAAGTTGAACAAATAGAAATCAAAGTCACAATTTATAATCACATAACGATAAGTTCATCACCCAATAGGTTCCATCAAAACCTTATAAAAGAATTTAGCTACTCCTGCTTGAAGAAACAAAAATAATAATTGAAATCATAAAGAAATAATTGATAAAAATAAAAGAAAGAGTTTGAGAGGAATCTCTCTTACTAAAAATCTTGCCAAAGTAATGAAATAAAGATAACATGCCTCTATTGGGAAAACTAGGGGTTTATATAGAGGTTTTAGGGCTAAAAACCTAAGTTTGAGTACAATTAGGACTACTTCTGCGGCGACTTCCGCGGTTCGTTCGCGGCCGCGGACGGACCGCGAACAGTAAACTTCAGAGAGCCTGTTTTTCCGCGGTTCATCCGCGGTCGCGAATGAAACGCGATGTTTCACCCTGTTCTGTTGCGAATTTGAGAACACTCAAAAAATGAAAGTTGTAGCCCTTTGCGTTAGCTTTCCAAAATTATATTATGGAGCCCAAATGGAGTTCTGAGAGAAAGGTTATGTCCAATTTACTAGACAGTGCGCAATATGCCTCATCCATTCTTCGCTTGTACTTACACTATCAAATTTGACCCCCGAACTCAATCTCGGCTTAATTCCTTGAGCTTTTACTCATACTTCAAAGCTCCAAATCACTTAAATTCATTCCATAACATCCATATAGCTCGGAATCACACCTTCCCGGCTATTTTCAACATAAGTTCTTGACTTGTACCATACTTTGGCCTTTTTCACCATCTTTTGACTCCAAAACTTGCTCTTTTAGTCTTCATTAGCTCATGTGTACCTATAACACACTAAGAACACTAATAAAATCATTTTGTCATCATAAACAATATCAAAACAACAATAAAGCATGATTATTTAGGGCATAAATATAGTCAAATTCACCTATTATCAATACCCCACACTTAAACCTTTACTCGTCCTCGAGCAACCTTAATCACACTTTAGGCCAATTTTAAGAATGACTCCCCTAAAATATGTCACACAAGCCATTTTTTATGATTAACCTAAGATATGCACAATCTTTACTTAACCGTAAACTCTCATGCCAGCACATTATTACTTACTCTACTTATTACCAAAAACTCGCAAATTTACCTTCTTTCTCTTGAATTACATGCCCTCACAAAATTTATTGAGAGAAATTCCCACACATCAACAATTCAAAACACATAGAACTTATAAATATCGGAAAAATTCACTCACTCTCAACAAAGAACATTCATATGCATACAAACACACCATAGGCTTGCCCCTAGTGTAGTACTCCACTAATCGAGCTATTCAATCATAGATCAAGAGGTCTTTAAGGGTTGTAATGTTGGCTAAGGGATGGGTAGGATACTTTTGGTTATAGTGACTAACCTCCCTAAGCACTTTTCTTTTCCTTTTCACAACTTCCCTTTTAGTTTTCTTCCTTATGTCTCCCATAAACATTCCTTCACCTTTATTTGCTTTTAATCCCCACTTTTCTTTTGTTGGTGTAACTGGCCTTTCTAATTCATATATACATTGATATAGCTCATTTTCTCATTGCTTTGCAACACATTTACATTATTTTCGCTAGTTCACTATTTTCTACCATTAATTCTTGATTTTCCCTTTTTTTTTAATTTCCCTTCACCCCACACTTAGACTTTTTCATATTCAATTCAATACAAGTGCTTCTAGGAGGTAAAGTAGAACAATTTAAGATTTTGATGAACATTCAAGGGTTATCAAAGAATAGGCTTTAAGCTCAAAGGGGTTAACTAAGATATTATGTACGGGTGAATTCATGTCTATTGGTTTATGGGGTTACACAAAGAAATGCCTCTATCCTTTCTATAACCAAACAACTTCTATTTCGCTTTGCAAACACACATGGCAAGTTCTAGGTATCATGTAAAACATATAATGTAAGTAAAACCTCACACACACATAGCATGCAACTCATTTGGAATTCGGTTCATTTACAAAGTCCTATCAATGTTCAAGCAAGCATTATTGTGCAAATTTAAGGCATATTTAGATTCTACAGTCAAGCTTAGATAATACATTCTCAAGTTCAATTAAGCTTTGCTAATGTGCATACTTGGGGTTACATGTTACCTTTTTCCCTCCAATCCTAAAAAAAGAAAAATCTACCTAACCCGGTTCAATAAAAACCCTTGGAAAAGAACCATGGTCAAAAGAAAAACCAAGGGGAGATGATACACTACCTAGAAAAAGAAAATAAAAGAAAGAAAAATTTCTACGTGAACTACTTCCCTCAAGAGTACTTGTCCTAAATAGTCTGTCATCAGGAAGAGTCCTCTACTCATATTTTTGGATTTTTAAAATTTTATGATTTTTTTTTGTGTTTTTATTATTTTATATTACTTACTACACTAATATATACATTATGTACAAGATAAGTCACCCACCCCACACTTAAAAATATGTCATGTCCCCATGACATAAATAAAAATTAAAGCACAAGAGGGGCAAGAAAACTTACCTGAGACTCACTCGGAGTCGGAGACGGTGGATGGGTGGACATGGCATGCTCGTCCAAGTGCTCTGAACCATGCCATAAACCTGTTTTCTGACCGAGTTTGCCTAGTGGACATGTCATCTAGCCGTGTGTGTTAGCCATCAACGGAGGTTCGCAGATCAGCAAACTCCTCCTCCATGGACCTTAGCATAGGTCGTGTGGACTCGGACCTAAACATACTTGCTCCACGAGGAGCAGGCCTGGAAGGTCCGGCTGAATCCGTAGAGTGCCCGGCCCAGGCAACCGGTACAGGATCATCCTCCTCATCCAAGTCAATAGGGGTTGTGTCTCGTCCAACCCAGATAGTAGCAGCTCTAAATGGAGCTTTCGGTAGTAGCTCACCGTCAGCATCAGTAACTGGGGTGTGATTGAGGAGACACAACGTATTGAAAAGAGATGGGTAATAAAAACCCTTGGAAGTGAGGGATCCCCTCAATACCATCTCATCACTAATAACTCGGGCAATATCAACATCCCGATGTGTTACAAAACACCAAGTCAAAACAGCCCTATTAAAGTTAACATCCGTGGTGTTACTCGAGGGCAAGATACGGTTGCAAATTATGGAGAACCAACATTTGGCAATGTGTGTAAAACAGTTAGAGTGCAGAGTTTGATTTCTAATCCACACTGGGATGCCATCTACACATAAGGCCTCTATTAGCATGTCCCATGTGACACCAGGCCTATCATGGTAGTAGTCAACATCACTAGTGTGCAATGGCGGACGAAGTACCTGCCGAATAGTAGGAATATGAGCATTGACCCGTTACCTCTGACGAAAACTGCTCTGACTGTAGCATAAGGGGCATTGGCATAGAATTCTCGGACAAGCATCTTGTTCACATTAGGAGGTAAGTCAAAGTGGAACTCCATCTCGCACCTCCGAATCTCATCATAAATTTCCGGCTTCTCCGAGCGGATAGCTATCCTATCAACTTCTACCTCTTGGAGCCACTTCTTGTTTGCTTTAATGTGAAATTCATTCTCGGCTTCTTCACTAGCAAACCTAGACTCGTCATAAGTCGGTTGCCTAGATGAGCTAGCACCATGTCGGGCTCTCTTTGGGGCCATGATCCTGCATAAATAAGATGGCCAAAAAATTTTGTAAACCGTTAGTCATTGGAAGGCTACTCATACTTCGCCATCCTTGAGAACTCACAATTGACCATTCTTTTGTGCAAATCCCTCATACTCCTATATTTAGATTCTTTATCTAACTATTTTACACATGCCTATTCGAGCACCCCACACTTAGTTATTTGAACACTTCTAATATTACCCAATTGACTTAGTCCATCCCCAATAAAGTACACCATTACCGATTCAAGAGTTGGGAAATATTTCTCCTAAAACTACTTTAATACATTATGAACAAGTATAATTTGCCCAACTTGGCTTACCAATCAACATACATGGTGTACATACTATTTAGGTCTCCAAATCATAAAATTAGCATCAACAACACAATTGAAAACCCACAAACCAATTCTTTACCAAACTCCAACTATATGACAAGGTTCCTTAGTAAACATTCATAGAAACATGTATTGTGCAAAAAAGAAACCAAGTCATATTCAAGAGATATCTTAAACTAACAATATCTAATTACTTCTACAAAATAAATAATCAAGAACTAAGAATAAAAACAAAATAAAAGAGAAGAGAAGTAGAGAAACTTACAAGTAATACAATGAAGAAGTAATGGAGGAAGAATGGGGTGAATTGGAGAAGAGGGTTTTGGGATTTTGTAGAGAGGAGGGGGAGGATTTTGAGTTAGAGAGAGAGAGAAGTTGGGAGAGTGGGGGGCGGCTGAGTGTTTGTGAGGAAGAGGGGGAGGGATTTTAGGGTTTTAAAGAAGGGAGGGAAAAGAAAATAAAACAAAACTGCTATTTTAGCCGACCGCGGAACTGACCGCGACTGTTCACGGTTCGTTCGCGGCGGCGGATGGACCGCGAACAGTCGAGATTCAGAGAGGTCATTTTTTTACGGTTGGTTTGTGGCCGCGAATGGACCACGAACAGAGAAAGTTCAGAGAGGGCATTTTTCCGCGGTTCATCCGCGGTCGCGGATGGACCACGGACAGTGCCCCTCTCTGAATTTTTTTCTCGACTGTTCAGCAAAAATTTTGTTTTTTCCTTTTTTTACTTTATTACTTACTACTAAGATAAAATTACTTACAACATGTTCGTGGGTTGCTTCCCACGTAGCGCCTGATTTAACGTCGCGACACGACTCAACTTAGCGCATTTTACGGCTCGCTAGACCTTTGAGGTTCATCCAACCGCAATTCTACCTTGTCCTCCATGTCATCGAGGCCTATGTATTGTTTCAACCGCTGTCCGTTTACCTTGAATGTACGTGATCCATCCATAGCTTGAATTTCCACAGCTCCTGACTCAAATGCCTCAATTACCTTGAAGGGTCCTGACCACCTTGATTTCAATTTACCTGGGAACAGTCATAATCTTAAATTGTATAGTAGTACTTTGTCCTCGGTTTTGAAGTTTCGCTCAAGGATATTTTGATCATGAATCTGCTTCATCCTCTCTTTATACACTCTTGTACATTGAAATGCCAGATACCGAAATTCTTCTAACTCATGCAACCCAGTTAACCTTGATTTACCTGCTTCATCCAAGTTGAGATTCAATTATTTCAGTGCCCACCAAACTTTATGCTGTAATTCAACCGGTAAGTGACAAGCTTTTCCAAACACCAATTTGTATGGAGACATGCCAATGGGTGTTTTGAATGCTGTTCTATATGCCTATAGTGCGTCATCAAGCTTCCTGGACCAGTCGGTTCTTGTGGCGTTCACTGTTTTAGTCAATACACTTTTTATCTCCATGTTGGAGACCTCAACTTGTCCGCTAGTTTGTGGGTGATATGGAGTGGCCACACAGTGTTTAACATCATACTTGGCCAATAATTTCTCAAAAGCTCGGTTGCAAAAGTGTGTGCCCCCGTCACTAATGATAGCCCTTGGAGTCCTGAACCGGGTGAAAATATTCTTCTTCAAAAATCCCACTACAACCTTAGCATCATTGGTGGGTAATGCTGCAGCTTCCACCCATTTGGACAGGTAGTCAACTATAACAAGTATGTACTTATTTGCGGAATGAGCTAATAAAGGGCCCCATGAAATCTATTCCCCAGACATCGAACACTTCCACTTGCTGGATTGGAATTATTGGCATTTCATGATGCCGGGAGATGTTCCCGGTGCGTTGACATTCGTTGCAACCTTTCACCCACAAGTGCGCATCCTTAAACACCGTCGGCCAATAGAAACCGGCCTCAAGTATTTTGGCAGCTGTGCGTATTCCTCCAAAGTGACCGCCATATGCTGAAGCGTGACATGCCTACAAAACAGAAGATTGTTCTATCTCGGGGACGCATCTCCGGATCATGTTATCGAGACATATCCTAAACAAATATGGTTCATCCCAATAATAACACTAACGTTTACGAAAAAATCTTTTCCTCTGGACCGATGAGAGGTCATGAGGAACAATGCCACTGGCTAGGTAATTAGCATAGTCAGCATACCATGGTGTTTCAAGGAGAGTGGTGGTGAGCAACTCCTCATCTGGAAAGGTCTCCAGAATTTCCCCACTCTCTTTGACAAGTTCAGCTCCTTCAAGTCTTGACAAGTGGTCAGCGACTTGATTTTCAGTACCTTTTCTATCCCTAATTTCGAGGTCGAACTCTTGGAGATGCAACACCCAAGGAATTAGGCATGGCTTAGAGTCCTTTTTATCAATTAAATATCTTAAAGCTGCATGGTCCATGTATACTATTACCTTTGATCCTATGAGATAGGACCGGAATTTGTCGAATGCAAACACGACCGCCAGCATCTCTTTTTTCATCACTGTGTAGTTTAGGTGTTCTCCACTTAGAGTTCTACTTGCATAGTATATTGGATGCATCATCTTATCTTTCCTTTGGCCCAGCACCGCCCCCACTGCATAATTACTTGCATCACACATTAACTCAAAAGGTTGCTTCCAGTCTGGGGCAATGATGATGGGTGCTGTGACCAGCCTCTTCTTTAGTTCCTCAAAAGAAATCCTGCATTCATCCGAAAAAACAAAAGGGTGATCTTTTTCAAGTAACTTACAGAGAGGGTTTGATATTTTGGAGAAGTCTTTGATGAACCTCCGGTAAAAACCGGCGTGTCCAAGAAAGTTTCTTATTTCCTTGACGGATGTTGGTGGAGGCAACTTTGCAATGACATCAACTATAGCACGGTCTACCTCAATGCCTTTGCTTGAAACCCGGTGCCCCAGTACTATACCTTCTTGTACCATAAAATGGCACTTCTCCTAGTTTAGCACTAAATTTGTTTCCATACACCTTTGTAGCACTCTAGTCAGATTGGCAAGGCATTCATCTAATGAATTCCCTACCACTGAGAAATCATACATGAACACCTCCATAATGTCTTCCACCATGTCGGTGAAAATAGCCATCATGCACCTTTGAAATGTGGCAGGTGCATTGTATAGTTCGAATGGCATCCTCCTGAAGGCAAAGATGCCATATGGGCATGTGAAGGAGGTCTTCTCTCTATCTTCAGGGGCTATGGAGATTTGATTTTACCCCGAGTATCCATCAAGAAAGAAAAAGTGGGACCTCCCTGCCAACCTGTCAAGCATTTGATCAATAAAGGTAAGTGGGAAGTGATCTTTGCGGGTGACTAGATTCAACTTCCTGTAGTCTATGCATATTCTCCATCCCGTGACGGTTCTTGTTGAAATCAGTTCATTGTTGTCGTTTTTCACTACCGTCATGCCTCCTTTCTTTGGCACACATTGGATCGGGCTAACGCAGATGCTGTCTGAGATTGGGAAGATGATTCCCGCATCTAGCCAATTTATTACTTCCTTCTTCACCACTTCCTTCATGTTGGGGTTCAGCCTTTTTTGATGTTCCCTGGAAGGTTTGTGTCCATCTTCCAGGAGAATTTTATGCATACAATAGGCTGGGCTGATCTCCTTTATGTCTGCCATGGTCCACCAGATGGCAGTCTTGCATTCCTTGAGTACCTGTATAAGCTTTTGGGCCCGCACATCTAACAAACTAGATGAGATAATAACAGGTAACGTGGAGTTAGGACCTAGATACTCATACCTGAGATATGATGGTAGTGGTTTAAGTTCAAGCTTCAGTGGCTCTTCTATGGATGGCTATGCTGGTGGGCTCTCTCTTTTCTCTAAGTGCAGAGGTTCGAACTCGAGCTCTCTCTGCCAGAATCCCTTGCCTTCCAGAGATAACACCCATTCGGCTAAACTTTCACCCTTTACCTCTTCCATGTTCATCAGGCATGCTTGAAGTGGATCTTCAATAGTCAACTCTGCATCGTCGGTCTCCACTATCACATCAACCGCATCAATGAGAGAGTATTTTGCAAACTCACTAGGGTGCCTCATGGATTTTTGCACATTGAAGATGATCTCTTCATCATTCAACCTCATCTTGAGTTCCCCAGTTTCACAATCAATTATGGCTCTTCCGGTGGCTAGGAATGGTCTTCCTAGGATTATGGGAATTTCTTCGTCGACCTTGCAATCAAGAATAACAAAATCGGCGGGAAACACGAACTTCCCAACCTGGATTAGCACATCATCTATAATACCAAATGGATGCTTAACTGTCCTATCAGCAAGCTGTAAAAGCATAGAGGTGGGTCTGGCTCTCCCAATACCTAACCTCTTATAAATAACTAAGGGCATAAGATTAATACTTGCCCCCAAATCACATAAGGCCTTAGTAAAGGCGTAATTCCCTATAGTGCATGGGATGGTGAAACTACCTGGATCAGATAGCTTCTCAGCAATGGTTCTAGAGACCACTGCACTACAAGTCTGGGTAAGTGTAACTGTGGCCAAGTCTTTGAAATCAAATTTCCGCGACATCAAATCCTTCATCATCTTAGCATAACCAGGCATTTCTTTTAAAGCTTCAATTAATGGAATGTTTACCTGGATTTGCTTGAGCATGTCGAAGAACTTTTTGTATTGCTCCTCTTTCTGGTGTTTGGCCAACCTTTGGGGGAATGGTGGTAGAGGCCTCTTTTTCCCGGTGACTTGGGATTCCTCTTTTTCTATCACTTTCTCCGTTCCCTATTTTGTTTCTTTATTTTCAGCAACTGGCTGGACTGTGACTTCTGTCAACCCTGTGGATTCGGCCAGTTCAATGAGTAATGGAGTGGATGTCTCAGCCTGTGTGTCAATTTTCTCACTTTTATTCTCAGCGTCAAGATCTCTACCGCTTCTCAGAGTCACGGCCATTATTTGTTTTGGGATTTGGTCATTTGGGTTCGTTTGAGTATCTGCAGGTAATGTCCCTTGAGGCCGATTGTTAAGTGACATAGTAATTTGACCCACTCGTACTTCAATATTCTTGATGGCGGCATCATGTGCATCTATCCTCTCATTTACTTTGGCATTTGACCCAATTACCTGCTGCATCATAGCTTTCAACTCTGCGAACCCATCATCATGTCTACCCCCATGAGGTGGTGGAGGTGGATGATATCCCTGCTGCTGATTGCCGAAATTCTGAGGTCTAGGATATGGGGCCATGTGTGGTGGCCTCATACCTGCTGCATTAAATTGTGGCTGGGAAGGTCTGTACTACATTGGAGCCTGTTGGCCCCAGTTTTGATTACCTTGTCGCCGCCCTCCATAGTTAGCCACATAGTTCATATCCTCATGCTGATGATGATGTTCTTGGTCTGCAGCCCATGGATTACCTATGGGTTGGCTAATGCAAGATGTGCATAAACCACCATTGGTAGTGTCTACAATGTGGACCTGCTACTTGACCCCTGATTCTTCCACCTTCTTTGTTAGGATGCTCATTTGTGTCAATAGAGTTGCCATGTTCTCGTCCAGAGTGTTGGATAGATCCAGAGGTACAGACTGCACCACTGGTGTGATAGGAACATTCCTGGACGTCCACCCGGAATTTTGAGCCATCTTGTCTAGCAAATTTTGGCCCTCTCTCCAAGTCTTGCTCAGAAAAGCCCACCTGCTGAAGCGTCTACAATGTTCTTCATGCTGTCTGAAATCCCCATGTAGAATCTTTGGCCCAACATCTACTCAGGAATCCCATGATGAGGACACATAACAAGCATACCCTTGAATCTGCCCCAAGTTTCATGTAATGTTTCCATTGGTTTCTGCTTGAAGCTCACGATCTCATCAATTTGTTGAGCTGTCTTGTTAGGTGGATGAAACCTGTTGTGGAATTGTTTGACTAACTCATCCCAAGTGGCAATGGAGTTTATAGGGAGTGAGTTTAGCCATATCTGTGCTGCTCGTGTAACTGAGAACGGAAAGAGTAATAATCTGATAGCTTCCGGAGTTACATTCGGTTGTCTTTGTGTTTTGCATATTGATAGAAAGTTCATGAGGTGCTGTTGTGGATCTTCAACTTGAGACCCAGAGAATAATCCCTTGTTTTGCAACAAGTGAAGCATGTTGTTAGTAATCTGGAAAGACTCGGCTTGAATTGTTGGCACAACGATGGCAGTTGCCAAATTATCCGCTCTGGGTTGTGCCCAGTCGAACAATGCACCTTCCTGTGCCTCCTGTGCCTCTTACATATTTAGCCCGGCCTGCTGGTTTTGATCGTTTATGTCACCCATGTCGAAGTCGAGTTTGATTGGTTGTTGAGATTGTTGAATTTGTTTGATGGCTTTGTTACGTGCCCGGAAGGTTTGCTCGGGGTATGAGAGTCCTTCAATTAGTTCTCCAGTCCTTGCAGATTTTTTTATCATGCACCTGAATACCCAAATCAAAAACTGTCAAAATATTCAATGTAGAGTGTAGAAAGAACCTGAATACACAAGAATCATGAAGTTCTGTCAATGGCAATTGATAATTCAGTTAATTCCCCAGCAACGGCGCCAAAATTGATTCACGTCCAAGCAACGGTCGTACTCAATATAACTTGGTCTAATAAGTCCAGGATCGATCCCACAGAGAATTAACCTACCAATTGCAACTATCACAACCCCAAAAGTACTTCCGAATGAAGTTCCAAAACTTTGAATATCTTTGTATATGATTTTCAAACTACTACTTGCAAGAAGTAATAATGCTTAAAAGAAAGAATTGAATGTTGAATAAAAATAATATGGAGAAGGACTAAGGTATTGATTTTCCCTATTGATGGAATCCCTTATCGTTATGCTCATACAAATTGTTAATATATTCTATCAATCATGAACGCTATCTGTATCGTAACCCTCTCCCGAGCAATTACAATAATTTACTAGTGCACTCTCCCGAGCTACCCTAGCTACTTTAATTTGAAAAGTTCACTTCAGATTGCACCGAAGACTTCGTTATTCCTAACCCCGTCTTTATGCCTAAAGTTATAGATTCCTCCAATAACCTAGGTGTGATGTTGTTCAACAATATACCTAAATATGCACTCTTTTGCAAGTTATGCACACTAAATAGACACCGCTAATTGGGAGCTCTACCAATTAACTACAATAAGAATGAAGTTGAACAAATAGAAATCTAAGTCACAATTTGTAATCACATAAACGATAAGTTCATCACCCAATAGGTTCCATCAAAACCTTAGAAAAGAATTTAGCTACTCATGCTTGGAGAAACAAGAATAATAATTTAAATCATAAAGAAATAATTGGTAAAAATAAAAGAAAGAGTTTGAGAGGAATCTCTCTTACTAAAAATCTTGCCAAAGTAATGAAAAAAAGATAACATGCCTGTATTGGGCAAACTAGGGGTTTATATAGAGGTTTTAGGGCTAAAAATGTAAGTTTGAGTACAATTAGGACTGCTGCTGCGGCGACTTCCGCGGTTCGTTCGCGGCCACGGACGGACCGCGAACAGTAAACTTCAGAGAGCCTGTTTTTCCGCGGTTCATCCGCGGTCGCGAATGTAATGCGATTTTTCACCCTGTTCCGTTGCGAATGTGAGAAAACTCAAAACGTGGAAGTTGTAGCCCTTTGCGTTAGCTTTCCAACAATATATTATAGAGCCAAAATGGGATTCGGAGTGAAAGGTTATTTCCAATTTACTAGACAGTGCGCAATATGCCTCATCCATTCTTCGTTTGTACTTACACTATCAAATTTGACCCCCGAACTCGATCTCGGCTTAATTCCTTGAGCTTTACTCAGACTTCAAAGCTCCAAATCACTTAAATTCATTCCATAACATCCATATAGCTCGGAATCACACCTTCCCGGCTATTTTCAACATAAGTTCTTGACTTGTACCACACTTTGGCCTTTTTCACCATCTTTTGACTCCAAAACTTGCTCATTTAGTCTTCATTAGCTCATGTGTACCTATAACACACTAAGAACACTAATAAAAGCATTTTGTCATCATAAACAATATCAAAACAACAATAAAGCATGATTATTTAGCGCATAAATATAGTCATTTCACCTATTATCATCGTGATGTGGACATTACTAGTGTTTTGGTGTTTAAAGGCCTTAAAATTGGAATTTCGCCACATTCTAATATTTGCGTGTGTTATAGCCCATGCCTCATCCATGGGCCAAGGCGCCGGGACCCAAACTACTGAATATTTTGATGTCCCATAAATGATTACCTAAGAAACAATAGTCACTTTCCTCTTCATGATTGTTACTCTTTTTTTTCCTTTTTAGAGCCATAAAACTAGAAGTCTACCTAATTCTCGTATTTTTCTATGCTGTAGCACATGCCTCCTGCATCGGACCAGGCACCCGAACACGGGTCGCCTAAAATTTTGTAGTCCCTTCAAAAATGATATAAGGAACAATAGTCAATGTCTTTACATGGACAATACTCGTTTTTGGTGTTTAAAAGCCTTTAAATCGGAACTCCTCTAAATTCTAAGATTTTATTGTGTTACAGCCAATGCCTCGTGCATGGGCCAAGGCGCTCGGACCTGAATTGCTGAATATTTTGCTGTTCCATAAAAGATGATCTAAGGAAGAATAGTCACCACCTCGCCATGACTGTTACTCATTTTTTTTTTGCATTTTAGAGCCACAAAACTTGAATTCCACCTGATTCTCGTATTTTTCTATGGTATAGCCCATGCCTCATGCATGGTCCTGGGCGCCCAAAACTAGGTCGTCTAAAATTTTACGTTCCCTTAAAAATTAAGCCAAGAACAATAGTCACTCCCTCGCCATGACTGTTACTCATATTTTGGCATTTTAGGGCCATAAAAATGGAATACTGACAAGTTGTCAGATTTGCGTATGTTATAGCACATGCATCCTCTACAGGCCCAAGCAACCGTACTCGAATCGCCAAATTTTTTTCGGCCCATCAAAAATGAAATAAGGAACTATAATCACTGCCCGCCACGACGTTACTCATTTTTTTAATGTTTTATGGCCATAAAGCTCAAATTCAGCCAAATTCCTATATTTTCGTGTGTTATAGCTCACACCTCCTGCAAGGGCCTGGGTGTCTGAACTTGGATCGCCTAAAATTTTACCGACCCATAAAAAATAATGCATTAAATAATAGTCACCACTTCACCATAATCGTTACTCATTTTTTGACATTTTAGTGCCATAAAACTAGATTGTCATACCACAAAAGCTAACCTAAGAACCATAGATATTGTATTGCCATGGTGGTTTCTGAATTTTTGGCATTTTAGGGCCATAAAATTGGAATTCTACCGGACTTGAATCACCTAATATATTATCGGACCATCAAACTAAGGAACAATAGCGATCTCCTCATTATGAACATTCCTCGGTTATTTGTATTTTAGGGCCAAAAAACTTGAATTTAGCCCGATTCCCAAATTTTTGTGTGATATGCCCACGACATTTTCATGCATCCAGGTGACCAAACTCGAATTGCCTAAAATTTTACCGGTTAATCAAAATGATCTAAACAACAATATTCACCACCCCACCATGACCGTTATTTGTTTTTTTTGTGGTTTTAGGGCTACAAAACTTGAGTTCCACTCGATTACCATATTTTCTTGTGCTATAGCCCACACCTCCTACATATGCCCAGGCGTCTGGACCCAGATCATCTAAAATTTAGTCAGCTAATAAAAAATGATCTAACTAACAATAGTTACTGACTCTTCATGACCATTACTTATTTTTTGGTATTTTAGGGCCATAAAATAGGAATTTCGCCCGATTTCTAAATTTTTGTGTGTTATAACCTATGCCTTCCGCATGGGCCCTGGTGCCCGGACCTGTATCGGAAAATTTTGTCGTCACATCAAAAATTACCTAAGAAACAACAGTCACTACCTATCCATGACTATTACTCATTTTCTGGCGTTTGAGGTCCATAAAACTCAAATTCCGCCTCATTCCCAAAATTTCGTGTGCTATAGCCCACCCCTCTTGCTGGGATCAGGTGCCCGATCTCGAATCGCCTAAAATTATATCGGCCTATTGAAAATGATCTAGGTTTTAATAATCACCACATCGCCTTAACCATTACTCATTTTTTAGCATTTAGGGACATAAAACTGGAATGGTGACTAGTGGACATATTTTTGTGTGCTATAACCCACGCTTCTGCATGGGTCCGGGTGCATGGATACAGATCGCCTAATATTTTTGTCACGACCCCAAATCCGGTCGTGATGGCGCCCAGCACATTGCTAAGCCAGCCCGACCAATCAATATCAACAACGGAGCTAGAAGCTCTCTTTAACCCATTTAAGCATTTCAAAATATGAAACAATAGTAGTATTTATACCAACAACGGGGAGACCAAGTCCCAAAATATACTAACTCCCATAGACCGAAGGGTCAAAAGTCATGAGCCTCTAAAGAACATAAGTGTAATAAAGTTTATAATAAACTCAGTGCGGAAAGAAATGTCAATACAAAATCAAAAGACAGTAGGAAGGAATATCGGGTCCTGCGGACTCTGCAACTACCTCGTATATCCCACGGATGTCTCCTCGCACAGCTACTGGATCACTGCTGAGAGGTACCTGGATCTGCACACAAGGTGCAGGGAGTAAAATGAGTACTGCCAGACTCAGTGGTAATAAACAAGGGTAAGACAATGCAGATAAGAAATCCGCAATAAAGCACTATGTAAAACTATAATCAGCTACCCTGTCATAGAATCAATATTCACTGTACCTATACCAACAAATACCAATAAATAGCATAACAGCTAGCAGATGTAGCTAAATGCAATGCAATGCATGATATGACCGCTACGGCGCGTAGCCCGACTCCAATTTTGGGTACCCGTGCTCACTGTGGGGGTTCAGACTCCAGAGGGGCTCCTACAGCCCAAGCACATCTCATAGAGATATTCTCGCGGCGTGCAGTCCGATCCAACATATATCCTGCTGCGGCGTGCAGCCCGATCCACTACTAGTCAGCTAATATGCAGATACAGCCTCGCAGGCTCAAAAGTAGTTTTTGAAAACTGCTTTATCATTTTTCAGTTGGAAAACAGTAATATCAAGTTCCAGAGATTGGAATTAGCATAATAACAGAAATAGCTGTGGTCTAGTAGTAAACTAACATGTCTATATGATAAGACAATGATAACGATCCTCGCGGGATCCAATAACTGGCTCACGGCCCACAAGTATACTCAACCGCCCAAGAGGGGGTTCAACGGCTCGAGAATAGCCAATAATACAGTATCAATAGGTCGGACTAATATATAGTCTCCAGTTCATGATCGACCCCGCACTCTCAAGAGTGTGCGTGTCTCGCCGCTATACAGCGTCACAAAGTGGTATACCGGGGTTTCGAACCCGCCGGTCATCACCCACATCTATTACTCACCTCAATACAGCGCGACGACTATTCCGCAATGCCCTTGCCACGAGAATCAAGCTCCGCACGCGTAGAATCTGATCAAATACAGTAGAAATACAACAAATTAAGCCAATGGGACGACACCCAATCAAACCAACTCAATTTACATCAAAATTCCCAAAGTTGTCAAAACCCGACTTTCGGTACGCTTGTCAAAAAATCACGAAAGTCACATATTCGGAACCCTCATCTCAATACGAGTCTAAGCATATCAATTTTACCAAATTCGGACTCCATTTGCCCATTCAAAACCTTGATTTTCTAAAGTTCAAGCCTAGGGCTAAATCCTCCATAAATTACCCCAAATTCCTCCATTTTCATGGTATAATTGCATAATATTACCAATACTAATCATAGTTTAAGTCCATAGTTGATTACCTGATGGTTTCCCTTGAGTTTCTCTTCAAAATCGCCCAAATCGCCTCTAAAGCCGAGACCCAAATGGGTGAAATGTTCTGAAATTTTTCTAACTTCTGATACACTTAACTCACAGCGATTTTCGCTTCTGCGGATAAAATTCTGCCCCTGCGGAACCGCTTCTGCGACCTTTTGGTCGCTTCTGCGAACCCAGGCCCTTTTGGCCATTTCCGCACCAGCGATCAAGGGACCGCCCCTGCTCATCCGCTTCTGCGGAAATAAGTCCACTTCTGCAGAATGATCCGCTTCTGCGACTAAGAGTCCGCTTCAGCGGACTCGCCTCCGCGATCAATCACCCGCTTCTGCGGACCTCCCCATCGCGCCTCAGGACCGCTTCTGCGATCGCCCACTCGCTTCAGCGAAGCCGCTCCCGCAGACCAGGCTCCGCTTCAGCGGTCTAGCCCGCTTCTGCGCCTTCTTGTCCACTCCTGCGGACTCGCTCCTGCGCCCCCATTTCCGCAGGAGCGAAAACCACAGAACCAGAACACAAGTCTGCAATTTTCCACATTTTTCTCCCGTTTAACCATCCGAAAACACCCCGAGGCCCCCGGGACCTCATCCAAACACACCAACACATCTTAATACCTTATTCGAACTTGTTCCAATCCTCAAAACACGTCTAATAACACCAAAACCCATAATTCTCATCAAATTCAAGCCTAAATTCCTTAAAACATTCCGAATTACACATTCAATCAAAAACCCGACCAAACGACGTCCGAATGACCTGAAATTTTGCAGGCACATCCAAAATCACCTAACGGAGCTACTGCAACTGTCAGAATTCCATTCCGACCCCCGGATCAAAATCTCACCTACCGTTCGGATTTCGCCAAAATTCAACCTTAGCCAATTCAAGCCTATTTCTACACCGGGCCTCCAAATTCAATTCCGATCGTTCCCCTAAGTCACAAATCACCTCCCGGAACTAACCGAATCATCAGAATCCAATTCCGAGCCCTCTAACCAAATAGTCAACTCCGGGTTGACTTTCCTTATTCAAGTCTCCTTCAAAAAGGCTATATGCCTCATTTTCAATCCAATTCACTCCTAACTCACCCGATAGACTCTAACACTAATATAAAATCATAAAACATGCATTTACAACATAACGGGGTGGTAATTCTCGTGACGACGGGCCGGGTCGTCACATTCTCCCCCTCTTAAGCAAACGCTCGTCCTCGAGCGGGTCAAGAAACATACCTGAAGTCTCAAACAAGTGAGGATATCCGCTCCGCATCTCCCGCTCGATCTCCCAAGTGGCCTCCTCCACGGGTCGACCTCTCCACTGAACCTTAACTGATGCAATCTCCTTAGACCTCAATTTTCTTACTCGACGTCCCAAAATGGCAATAGGCTCCACATCATAGGATAGATCACCATCAAGCTGAATGGTACTGAAATCTAATACATGAGACGGATCTCCAATGTACTTCCGGAGCATAGACACATGGAATACCGGATGAACGCTAGATAAGCTGGGCGGCAAGGCTAACTCATATGCCACCTCTCCAACTCTCTTGAGTATCTCAAAAGGACCAATGTACCTGGGACTCAACTTTCCTTTCTTCCCAAACCTCATGACACCCTTCATAGGTGAAATCTTCAACAATACTCTGTCACCAACCATGAAAGACAACTCTCGAACTCTACGGTCCGCATAACTCTTCTGACGAGACCGTGCCGTGCAAAGCCTCTCCCGGATCAACTTAGCTCTATCTAGAGCATCCCGGACTAACTCGGTCCCTATCAATCTAACCTCACCAGTGCTCAAACCATCCCACGGGGGATCTACACCGCCCGCTATACAATGCCTCATACGGGGCCATCCGAATACTCGACCGATAACCGTTGTTGTAGGCAAACTCAGCAAGTGGTAGGAACTCATCCCACGAACCACCAAAATCAATCACACAAGCTCTCAACATATCCTCCAAGATCTGAATAGTACGCTCAGACTGTCCGTCTGTCTGGGGGTGAAATGCTGTACTCAACTCAACCCGCGTACCCATCTCTCGCTGAATCTTCCCCGAGCTTCTCGAATATCCAAAATAAAGTCGCCGGAACCCTAACTCCGGTGACTCAAATCACAAGTCCCAATCAAGATCTAACCTTTTACCTTTCCCAAACACCCTTCTGTAAACCAAAAAGCCTAAAGCCCCTGTCTTGACGGCTAAAGCAGAAAACAGAAAGAAAAAATGAGAAAAAGGAAAAAAAAAACGAAAAAAGAGAATAAGGAAAGAGTCTGGAAGACTGGAAAAGAAAAGAGAAAAAAAAAGAAATAGGAAGCTCAGGGGACAGGCCCTGCGAGCTAAGTACCTTGACCCTTTTTGTGACTTATTTGCTTCTCCTGTCTGTTCATGTTTTTGTTTTCTTTTGTTTCATAGTTTTTGTCCTGATATTCATGTCTATATTTTCTATTTCTAAGATCTGGATGTTCTGTGCTTCTTCTGTTAGTATTAGGTGTTTTTTTAATACTTGTTTGTTTTTTATGCCTTTCTTCTATTTTTGTTTGTTTCAAATCATGACCTATTTCTCTGAGTTAAAAGATCCATCTTGATTCACTCTTTTCTTCTTCATCTTCTGTGGTTCTTGAGTATCTTCTCTTCTATTGTTCTGCATGTCTAAGTTCTAATACTAGTTTGACTCTTATTCTTTTTATCTTTATATTAAGTTGTTTTCGTTGAGTTTCGTAATCTCTAGACTGTCCTTCTTTTCTGTCTCTTAGCATGTTTAATTTTAGTGCCAGGTTTAACTGTTTGATTCACCATCCCCCTTCATCTCTTATATTAAGGTTTCTTGTGGTAGTTTATAGTATCTCTTCTGTTTTCCTTACTTGCTAAATAGCATGCTTAAAATTGGGGTTTTGATCTTCTGAAATCTGAGTCAGTGATTCTGCTTCTTTTCTGTTACTTCACATGATAGATGTAGTATTCTTCTTCACTGTCACTCATGTCTCTTCTTTTCTGTATCTTCATCTTAATCCATCACATGTATACATAAGGTTAGGATTAGTACTCGGAAATAGATCCCGGTTAGCATGTCTATGCTATTCTGTGGTCCTTGGGCCTAAATGAATCCTGCTTCATCTATTACTGATTGTTTGTGAGAGTTTAGCTTCTGTGCATGTCTATGATCATTAACCTTAAAGGTTTTTGAAGCTTTTCAATTGTCATCTGACCTGAGCTAGTGGTAACTAAGTCTAGATTGACATGAGTTTGACACTTTGTCACATGAATTGGATAATGTTAATTGATTAACTAAGATTCAACCATATCAAATTTCCCTTTCTGAGTTTTGGTTGATTGATGCATATTGTTTGGTCTTATGTGGCTCTGTGTGCAAAACATGTTGAAAATAACTGAGTTTTCAGTAGTTCTTGTTGGTATGGTTATTCGATTAACACTGATCAACCTTAGGGGATTGGTTATAGCTGTTAGTGCTAGGTTCCTGGAAATGGTTAGTTTTTTAGGCTTAAAACTGAAAATGAATAAAAATAGGCTATTAGGCAATAATTGACCCAAGAGTGGTCAACTTTGCAAAGTTGATCAACTCTACAAGGTCCAAACACACCAGTCCACCTCAAAAGGGGCTGGTTGTGCAAAACTGGTTAAGCTTGCAAATGCAGGCTCACCAAGGCTCATTTTAGCCCTGAATCTCAGGTGGCTAAGTTTGCAAAGACTTTAGCACAGCCTGTGATCAGTCAAAGGCTGAGATTTCCAAAATGGGCTAAGTCTGCAAATGCAGACTTGCCCAGGCTCTTTTTTTTTAGCCCCGAACCTTAAGTGGCTAGGCCTGCAAGGGCCTTAGCCCAGCTTATGTTCAGTAATTGGGCTTCAATTGTCCATGCTAAGTCTCAAATTGAGATTGGCTAAGTTTTAAATAGTTTAAATCCATTAATAAAGCAGGCTAGTCTTGCAATTAGTTTTAAAAGAATTTAAATAGGTCAATTATGCAAGGATTGGCTAAGTCTGCAAATGCAGACTTGCCCAGGCTCATTTTGAGCCCTGAACCACAGGTGGCTAAGCCTGCAAAGGCTTGGGCCCAGCCTATGTTCAGCAAATGGGTTTAATTACCCAAGCCAAGTCTCAACTTGAGACTAGCTAAGTTTTAAATATGCTAAATATAGTAATAAGGCAGGCTGGTCCTGCAATTAACTTAAAATGAACTAAAAGAGGCTATGTTTGAAATAGTAGAACTGGCCAGTCCTTAAATACCAATGAAAGGACTGGCCATTAGTTAAATAAGTCCAAAAATGCTGGAAACCTGACCTAGGTAGGTCAGGTAATTCAGCAGTGTCCTTAGGGGCATAAATGGAAGCCAAATAGGTAAATAGGTAAATTGTTTGAAATATAAGGGGTTATGGGAGTAATTTGTACCCCTGATTTCTGCAATTTTGCAGAGATTAAAGGGTATAATGGTCTCCCTAAAGAGGGAAATCAGTAAAAATCTTCAACCCTTAGGGATATGTTAGTAAAAGGCTTTAAAAAGGAATCTTTAGAACCTTCCAGCACATGCTGGAAGGGTTTTGGGTAACAAATTTTGGGGCCTAAGTGCAAATTTTACAATTTTAAGAGGGAAGAAGTGGGATTTAATCCCAAACTTTCTCCCCAAGTCATCAGCCTTGCCCACACCTATATATACCTCCTAAAAAGGGCTGATGAGGGGGGAATTTCTTCAATTATTCTTAGGGAGTTCGGGAATTATTTCTTAGGTTGGTTTAGCAGAGAAAAATTCAGAGTGAATACAATAGCAAATAGCAAATAGTTTTGTGCAAAGTTCGAGTGAAAATCGCTGGTTAAGCTGTTTGTTTGTGAGATTTCTGCTCGACTTCTTCTGGGATTTCTTATCTGTTGTTGATGTGTTGTCCTGCTTGTTTGAAACTCAGTCCTATACTGTTGCATTGCCTTGCTTGAGTCTGTTGCTGTTGCTTGCTCTTGTCTCCCTTAGAACTCATCGACTTCATTTTTGTTGATCCAGGTACAATTTCTGATTCAAATGAAGCTGTAATAATGAATTGCTGAATAAAAAATGAAGTTCAAGTCTTGCTCATTTGCTGTTATGGAGTTCCAGTTTATTCTTTTCATTTATAGCTTAATGTAGTCTAGATTTTATATTTTATGTAATGCGGTATGTATAAGTAGAAAAACAAAAACACAAATGGTGTAATAGTTAGTAATGCGTAGTAGTATAGTAGCGGTAGTATATCACTTAGTTTAATTAGGTAAAAAACCTTAAAATATAAGCTGACATATCAGTCTTAAAATCAGTAGTTAATCATGCATAAGTCAATGAGTCACTCACATATAGGTATTCGAAGTTAGATTAAGTAATTATTGTTCACATGCTCTGTTAATTTTTAAGAGAACAGAAGTTCAGATCTGGGTAAGTTTAAGAGTTGAAGTGACTAGGCTGTGTAGCAACTTAATTACGACCAGATTTGAAGGCTCGCTAATAATGAAACCAGTGTTGTAGTTAAGCATATGTGAATAACTCTTTCAACTTTTCTAAATACTATAGATAGTTAATCAATCGTTTTACTTTGATCAAATCTCGTAGGTAGTTAAGCTGTGGTATTAAACCTTTCAACTAGTAAGTAGTTAGACAAGTAATACAAGCTCTTGGTTATGAATTGTTGGCAGAAAACAGTCTTTTAAGTTCATATGTACTGTAGATAATTGATTTAGAGTCACTGATTCGTGTATTGATTTTCCCTAATGATAAATAAAAAATGCAATTCGATTCCTTCTTTGAGTTCAAATGTGTACACTCGTCTATTTACTCATGTTATTGTTATTATTTGGATTAGGCCCAGTACATGTATCAGGCCATAACTGTTGTATAAAGCTTACTGGGCTGATGAGCAGAAGCTCGAAGACAGCCTGGGCCTTTAAGGCCTAGGCAGGTCTAATGCTCCTTTGAATAAGAGAGTAGAGATCCAGGCCCAATAAACAACAGGAATAACACGGGCCTGGAATATTTAGTACCACATACGGCTAAGGAAAAAACATATATAGAAAATATAGTTAGATAAATAGGATTGGACTTTTAATTGGGACGAGCCTCGCACGACATTAAATAAGCGGGGCCCCCCTTTAGTAATAAGATAACACAACTAGACTCGGGAAGACTATTAGAAAATTCCATAGTCTTACCCAAAACAATTAAAAGCCGATAGACCATTTAGGGCACGATTTAATATACTTTCCTATGAACGAGTGTGCACTTGGTGTAACTCAAATCTTAAATCCCGGCAAAGCTGAAATATACCAAACGTCACAGGCGTACTGGTTGCGGTGTGACTCGAGGTGTATTTTTGCGATGTCGCAATTCTATAAAATATTAAAGTAAAAGCACATATATGTTGATAAAGTCTGTATTGAATCAAACAAGAGTCAAGAATGACAATTGAGCGACCGTGCTAAAACCACGAAACCCGGGAATGCCTAACACCTTCTCCCGGGTTAACAGAGTTCCTTATCCAGTTCTTTGTTTCGCAGACATTATGAAAAGAGTCAATTTACTCGGATTCGGGATTAACCGGTGACTTGGGACACCATTATCTTCTCAAGTGGCGACTTTGATTAAATTAAAACAAAATCCCGAACCGATTGTCCTTTAAGTGGAAAAACTCCTTCCTCTATGCTATTATATCCGTCTCGGGTATTTGAACATCGAGGTATTCCCTTTAAGCACATATTTTATGCTTTTCGCGAGGTTAGTAAAAAGGGAGGTGTGACAGCTCTAGCGACTCTGCTGGGGATCCCAACCCCGAACTTTGGTTTCAGGGTTTAAGAACCCGAGCTCCTTAGAATTGCCGTTCGTGATATTGTTTGACTTCACTATATGATTTGAACAACATGCTATGTGCTTTATCATTTTGATACTATGTGGATTGTATATAAAATTGTGCCGAAAACCCTTCTCTTCTTCACCCCCGGGGATGTGCTTACTGGTTGAGACTTCCTTTTCTGTTAAGTCACCAAAAATTAAGAAAATAGAGGCCGGATAAGTTACAAAGCCGATTGACTCCGCGAGTCACCGGTACGTAGCCCCCTCCTCGATTCGAGTTGTCCGCTCGGGTACACGGTCTAACATTCTATGAAACTATAAGATGTTGAACATAGGAATAGGACGATTATTTGCATCATATCTGACTTAGTGGACTCAACACAGGTGTTGGGTCCATCTAGGACAGGTGACCCGATGTTTGAAAAAGACCGAGCATATTATATGTTGCATTATTATTGTCCTTGATAGTTATGCGGACCGGCGAAAATCCCGAGGATAGAAAAATTGTTGAAAAAGAAAAAAAAAGAGAGAGAATTAAGAGTTAGTGAAAATGGGTATCCAGAAAATCCGAAAATTTGAAAAAAAATGGTTTTTTTTTGTTGAAATAATTGGTCAACTAATCTGACCGAACTACGCAGGTTTGATTCTCGCCATTAGGTGGGATACGTAGGCAACCCTTAAACGGGTCCAACCACATTTTTAGAAAAAGACCAAAAAGATTTTTTTTTCTTTTCAAATAATCGAAGTGATTGCTATTTTTGGAAACGGCCGAATGTTCCGAAAGGACGCCGGAAGGCTGTTTTGGCAAAAATGGCCACTTCGAAAGCCATATTTCTTTCAGAAAATGAAAACTTGCATTGAAAAATATTTTTCTCTTTTCTAAATAAAATCGCCTTAATAAATGTGCAGGATGAGCACAATGTTAAATGAACATTTCTCCTTAATGAATAAAATCCCTTTGGAACTGAAACTATGGTGGCAAGACATGGAAACAGAAGGTCAGGACTGGGTCAAAGGTTATTTGAAAGATCTTACAGGGTTACTGGACATAATTCCCCGAGGCGACGTAATTAGAGCATTGGTCACATATTGGGATCCTGCACACAATGTACTACATCTTCCGGATTTTGAACTCACTCCTACTCCGGAGGAAATTGCTTTCTACATAGGAAAGAATGAGGTCCCCTTAAAAGGAAAATACCCGGTATCTCCAAGAACAGTAACGGTGCATAGTTTTTTGGATTCTTTGAAAATTGCTAGGAATGTCCACAACGAGGATTTAGCCAACGGGTTTTGCTCCCTCAACTTCATCTATAGTAGGTATGGACATATCGGGGGTTTCAACAACTCCATGAACAAGCTATGTAGCAAGTCCAACCGAGCAAAATGGGAGGAGCATCGGAGGTTTGCTTTCTTAGTGGCATTTCTCGGAATTGTCATATTTCCGAGAAAAGATGGGCACATCAATATAAAGGTTGCCAGGGTAGCAAGCACATTGATAGTACAAGACAATTGTACTCTAGCTCTAATGATTTTAGCTGACATCTACCGTGCTTTGGCGGCATGTAAAGCTGGAGCCAACTTCTTTGAGGGGTGCAATTTGATTTTGCAGATTTGGTTGATTGAACATCTATGCCATCATCATTCGTTCTCAAATTATGGTCCGACTGGACGAACATGTTTGGAAGAATTTTGTACGATAACAAAAGAAGTTAAATTGCCGGAGGGAGTAAAGGATTGGATTTCGCATCTTCGATCATTGACCAATGGCCAAATTGATTGGACATATGATTGGCTACCTCTTGACGAGGTAATATATATGCCGACAGAAGGGTCACCTTTTTTGATCATGGGTTTAAAAAGCATCCAACCTTACGCCCCGTATAGGGCCCTGCGACAGCTGGGTAGATGTCAAGTTATACCGAGAGACGGGGACCTCAGTTCACAAGTTATAGAAATTAGTCCGGATGGGCAATTCCCGGAAGCAAAGATCCGTCAAATTTGGAATGAATGCCAAAACCTGAAAGTAGATACTTGTGTGCAAAATAGAGCTCGGGGAGAAGTATCGTCTGGGTATTTCACGTGGTATCGACGGGGTGTTGAGCATGAACGGCTTTCAAAAAGACCTCACCTGCAAGATTTGGTGGAGAAATCTAAGGAAAATCAGAATTGGGCGGCCAAAGAAAGAGAATACAAGGCCAAGATCAGCTTGTTGGAAGAACAATTGAGAAATCTCCAATTTGAAAGTGGTTTACAAGCAACATCTGATGAAGGAGAGAAAAAGCAGCTGAAGAAAGAAAACAAAATGTTAAAGGCTCAGGTTGCTCAAATGAAAATTGCATCCGAGACCCCCGTTCGCTTAGCCCGGGATGAGAAATTGATTGAGACTCTCCGGCGCAAAGTGAATGACTACAGCTTTGACTTGGACAAGGCGGAAAAGGAATTAGTTAGGGCTCGGAAGCAAATAACCAGAGATGCTGAGGAAAGAGCCAAGTTGGTTCGGCAGCTACATGATAAGCATGAATTTGAGGTAGCACGGCTAAGAAAGAAAATGGTTTCAGCCACGGTTAAAAGTAACAGGGTTATCAAGGATCTCGAAGAAGAGAGAGAGCATTGTTACACAACTATGGCTCAACTGGAGTTGGAGATATAGCAAATACAGAAGGATAACCAACATACCTTAGATGCTCGCACTGAACAGATAAGCCGATTGCTTCAAGAAAAAGGGGTTATTCGAGAGAAGATTGTTCGTATTGCTCAATACATCACCCGGAAGAGTCAGCTGTGTGAAGATATGTCCCAAAAAACCTTTGTATCAGCGGTGAAGTTCTTCGTGCAGCAAGTCATGTCTGACCTGGATAGGCTCCAAATGGGATTAGCATATAGGCTCGCGGCAAGACCGAACGATCTCTCGCGGGCACTAGGAGCATTAATGTATGCATTCTATTTTTTTTATATATATATTTCTTTGAATTAGCATTACAGCATCATCTTGTAAACCAATGTTTTTGAAGTGTTGTTGTCAATCCTTTTGCTTTATGTTATTTCTTTTAGTTACGATAGGCAAATAAATAGGAACACAATTATGAAACGAAAAAAGAAAAAAAAAAGAATAGAGAAAAGGTGAAAAAAAAAATGAAAAAAACGAGAAAAAAAGAGATGACTGGTTCAAATAAGTAAAGGCCGGGATGATGCATGACGACTCGAGGAAAATGTGTTTACTTTAAAGTCGTTACATCTTATCTCTTCATGCGCTAACAACTAATGGGTGTTGATGTTTGTGAGATCCAGATTTTAGTGGCAACTGGCATTCTGGCTACTCACCCTTACAACACGAGATATAAGAAAATGACAAAAGCTGTGTCGCAAGAGATTGAGGCAACTGTCATGGATCTCGCCACATGGCCGAAATGTACCAGGCTTGGTTGATGAAGGAAGAGATGTACAAACTAAAACAACAGATGGCCGAAATGTACCAGGCTTGGTCGATGGGTCAACCCTTGCCAACTTATCCTGCCAATCCCACATACATCCCTCCAACTAATCCCAATCCTGAACCACCCACGATGAATGCACCCTCTACATACCCTGACTATCATCACTATTATGCTTCCACTTCCCAAGTTCCACCACCTCCAACGAAACAAGCATCACCCCATCTACCCCAGGTTGCTCCAGTGTATGTGGCACCTCCTCCTGCCACCCTACACAAATCGTCTAGTGAGCCAATGTTCCATATACAAGACCCCCATTACTACCCACTGGAGCCAACCTTTCGATACCATGAATCTCACACTCCGCTGATGGAGACGAGTGAAGAGAAACCCGCTAAAAATGCAGGGCAAGAGGAGATGGCTAGGAAGGTGAAAAGTTTGGAAAACGCCTTTCGCAATATGCAAGGATTGGGAGGGCAAGTAAGCGTGGCATACAAGGATTTGTGTCTGTTTCCTGAAGTGCAACTTCCTGTTGGATTTAAGTTGCCGAAGTTTGATATGTATAGCGGACATGGAGACCCGGTGGCCCACCTCAGGGGATATTGTAGTAAAATGCGAGGTGCAGGAGGCAGGGATGAGTTGTTGATGGCGTATGTTAGCCAAAGTTTAAGCAGTTCTGCTTTGGAGTGGTATACTCGCCAGGATCATACCAGGTGGTTCATCTGGGACGATCTCGCGCAAGCCTTCGCGAACCATTTTCAATACAATCTGGAAATCATACCGGATAGACTATCACTCACGAAGATGGAGAAAAAGTTGGAGAAAGCTTCAGGTAGTTTGGTTTTAGGTGGAGAGAACAGGCGGCAAGGGTAGATCCGCCGATGAAGGAAGGAGAAATGGTAGATTGTTTCTTACAGGCTTTGGAGCCTACTTATTATGGGCATTTAGTGTCAGCTATTGGGAAATGTTTTAATGAGTTTGTGAAGATGGGGAGTTTTGTTGAGGAAGGTTTGAAAACCAACAAGATCATGAGTTTTTCGGCAATTAAGGCCACGAATCAGGCCATACAGACTGGGAATGGAGGAGCAATTGGGAAGAAGAAAAAAGAAGAAGTAGCAGTTGTGGAAAGCAGGCCTTGGAACCGCAACTAACATCATCACCTACCAAGACCATACCGCCCATACCCACCAAACCCATCAACTCCATACAACCCGCCAACCACATATAACCCACCAACCCCATACAATACACCAACCACATATAACCCACCGCCACCATATTACCCACCAACTGCCCCGCACTACCACCACCCACAAGCCCAAACCTATTCACCACCACCGCCATATGTATGGCGAGCCCAAGCCCCGCATAATGTTTACCACACACAAAACACATACCCTCCTTCTAGAACCTACAGAAACCTAAGCAGACCCAGGACTGACCCAGAAATGAGGAACAGGGCAAAGAAAACATTCACCCCGTTGGGGGAGTCCTATACCAGCCTCTATCACAGATTAAAGGAATTGGGAATGCTGAGCCCAATTGAGTCTAAACTTCCAAACACACCTCCAAAAAACATCGACCAGTCGGTCAGGTTTGAGTATTGCTCAGAAGCACCAGGACACGATACTGAGAAGTGTTGCCATATGAAGAATGCTATCCAGGATCTTATTGATAGTCGGAGGATTGAAGTGCAGGCTTCGGAGGCTCCAAACATCACGCAAAACCCACTGCCAGCTCACCATGAAATGCATATGATAGAATTGGCGCAGGATGAGAGCAGTCGGAAGCCGTCCCAGTCTGTTATGATGGTTAAGGCCAGTAGCAGAACTGAAAAGGAAGTCGAGAAAGGAAAAGTGATTGTTGAGGAACCAGTAAAAAGGCAAGTAGTGGTGGAGAATTTGAAGGTTGTAGTACCAGGCGTGAAGTCGATATTGACAGTGAAAGGTGCGAGTGTGGAACCAGTGATTATAAGACTGGTGGTGCAGATGCCGGTAGTGAACACCAAGACTGTACCTTGGAATTACAACAAGGTAGCAGTGATCTACAAAGGGAAAGAGGTATCCGGAGAAATCAATGAAACTCACGGTCTGACTCGGTCTGGGAGGTGTTTTGCCCCAGAAGAGTTAAGAAGAATGAAAGCGGTGAAAGAGAATCAGTTGAAGAAGCCTGTGTCCGAAGAAGAGGCGGAGGAATTCCTCAAAAAGATAAAGTCGCAGGATTAATCTATAGTCGAATAGCTGAGGAAAACTCCCGCACAGATCTCTTTGCTCTCGTTATTAATACATTCAGAAGAACATAGGAAAGCTCTAATGAAGATATTGAACGAGGCTCATGTCCCAGAGAAGATCTCGGTTTGTCACCTTGAAAAGATTACCAATAAGATCTTCGAGTCTAATAAGATTACGTTCTCAGATAATGAATTGCCTGTTGAGGGAACCGAGCATAATAGGGCACTTTATCTTACGGTGAAAAGCGAGGAGTCGGTGGTTACCAGAGTGTTGATAGATAATGGTTCAAGCGCAAACATTTGCCCGCTGTCAACTCTAGGAAAGCTGAATATCAGTCCGGATAGAATTCGGAGGAACAATATAAATGTGAGAGGATTTGATGGTGGAGGTAAGAACACGTTGGGAGACATTGTCTTGGAGGTGACCATTGGGCATGTGGATTTTACCATGGAATTTCATGTGTTGGACATTGCTGTGTCCTATAATTTACTGCTGGGACGACCATGGATCCACGCGGCCAAAGCAGTGCCCTCATCCTTGCACCAAATGGTCAAATTCGAATGGGAGCAACAAGAAGTTGTGGTGCACGGAGAGGAAAATACCTACAATATTGTGATGCCATTTGATGATGCTGATGGAGATAAGGGTCCTTGGGTCTACCAGGTGACAGATACCATAGTAGTGAACAAAATTGCTGAAGGAGAGAAACTGCCGATCCCTATGGTAGCACCTACTGCTGTGATGGTGGCCCGAGAAATGCTTAAAAACGGGTTTGCGCCAGGAAAAGGGTTGGGCAAAGTTTTGCAAGGAATCACCCAACCAGTTCAACTTCCAGGGAACAAAGATACTTTCGGCTTAGGGTTCAAACCCACCTACGCCGACATCCAAAGAGCCTCCAAAACCAAAATGAACTGGACCCTGCCTAAGCCTATACCCAAACTATCCGACACCTTTACCAAGCCTGGTACTAAAAATCGGACATCTGCTGCGTCAAGGTACATTGAGACCCGACCCGATGAAGAGCTTTGATGAGATTTGAGAAGATATTTGGGGATGTGAACATGGTTGAGATGGGGGAAGGCACTAGCAAGATAGACGTGCAATTTGTGGGATCCGGTGTTATGCTGAACAATTGGGAAGCCACTCCTTTCCCGATCAGGAAGGAGTCTTGGTAGTTAGCTTTGAAAATTTCATCATCATTTTCCCAGAAAAACAATTGTTAATTTTTGTAGTCCTCCCACCCCCCATGAAAAGAAAAAGTCAAAATGTATCCCGAACTTTGTTCATATTTTTTACCAATGAAATGCAATTTTCTTCTTTCTTCATTTTTGCCTTATTTTTTTATTTTTTTTTTCTGTACAGTTCTGTATGTGCTGACTCTGATGCCATGTCATGCATGAAGGATTCTCGACCTAGTTCTGACAGTCGCATTATCATACAAGAAATTGAGGAGGATAGTGAGATAGAATGTGAGGATGAGGAAGCCCTGGAGGAAATAAGTAAGGACACGAACCAATATGAGGAAAAGCCCAAACCGAATTTGAGTGATACGGAATCCATCAATTTGGGGAGCGAAGATAATGTCCGGGAAACAAAAATTAGTGTTCATTTGGAGACACCCCTCATGGAAGAATTGATAAGGTTGTTGCATGAATTTAAGGACATCTTTGCTTGGTCCTATGATGACATGCCCGGACTTAGTACTGATTTGGTGGTACACAAGTTGCCTATCTACCCCGAATGCCGGCCAGTAAAGCAAAAGTTACGGAAATTCAAAACGGACATTAGTGTAAAGATAAAAGAAGAGGTAAATAAGCAGTTTGAGGCAAAGGTCATACGAGTCACCAAATACCCCACCTGGTTGGCGAACGTTGTGCCAGTCCCAAAGAAAGATGGAAAAACCAGAGTGTGTGTGGACTACAGAGACCTCAACAAATCTAGTCCAAAAGATGATTTCCCATTACCAAACATCCACATATTGATCGACAATTGCGCTAAGCATGAGATCGGTTCATTTGTAGATTGTTATGCAGGTTATCATCAGATCTTGATGGATGAAGAAGACGCGGAGAAACATGCTTTCATTACGCCTTGGGGAACGTATTGTTATAGAGTGATGCTGTTTGGATTGAAGAATGCCGGGGCAACTTATATGAGGGCAATGACCACGATGTTCCATGATATGATGCACCAGAAAATCGAAGTGTATGTGGACGATGTCATCATAAAGTCCAAAAAGCAACCTGATCATGTGAGGGATTTGAGAAAGTTTTTCCAAAGACTCCGGAGGTACAATCTAAAGCTCAATCCTGCGAAGTGCGCCTTCGGAGTACCTTCAGGGAAGTTGTTGGGGTTTATAGTGAGTCGGCGAGGTATTGAACTAGATCCATCAAAGATCAAGGCCATCCAAAGTCTACCTCCGCCGAAGAACAAGAAGGAAGTAATGAGCTTATTGGGGAGGTTAAATTACATTAGCCGGTTCATCGCTCAGCTGACATCAACATGTGAGCCGATCTTCAAGTTGTTAAAGAAAGATGCAGCAGTGAAATGGACCGACGAATGTCAGGAAGCCTTTGACAAGATCAAGTAATATTTGGCCAATCCTCCAGTGTTAGTTCCTCCAGAGCCTGGGCGACCCCTGATTTTGTATCTGACAGTGCTTGACAACTCCTTTGGTTGTGTGCTAGGGCAACACGATGAGACGGGCAAGAAAGAGCAAGCTATATATTACCACAGTAAGAAGTTCACATCTTACGAGGTGAAATATACTCAGTTAGAAAGAACTTGTTGTGCATTGATCTGGGTGGCTCAGAAATTGAAGCATTATTTGTCAGCATATACCATATACCTGATATCACGGTTGGATCCTCTGAAGTACATATTTCAGAAGCCTATGCCTACATGAAGACTTGCTAAATGGCAGATTCTGCTCACAGAATTTGACATTATCTATGTGACTCGTACGGTAATGAAAGCGCAAGCAATTGCAGACCACTTAGCAGAGAATCCATTGGATGATGAATATGAGCCATTAAAGACATACTTTCTAGATGAAGAGGCAATGATTGTTGAGGAAATAGAACAAGATGAGAAGCCAGGATAGAAGATGTACTTCGACGGAGCCATCAACAGCAAGGGTGTTAGTATCGGAGCAGTACTCATTTCAGGTACGGGTCAATACTATCCCGTCACAGCTCAACTTTGATTTTTCTGTACCAACAACATGGCCGAATATGAGGCGAGTATCTCGGGATTAAGGATGGCAATAGTCATGGGTATTCAAGAGATTTTGGTCATGGGTGACTCGGATCTTTTGGTACACCAAATCCAGGGAGAATGGAAGACAAGAGATTTGAAATTGATACCTTACTAGTATTGTTTGCATGAGTTGTCCCAAAGATTCCAGTTCATAGAATTCAAACACATCCCAAGAATGCACAATGAAGTCGCAGATGCTTTGGCCACACTGTCCTCCATGCTGCATCATCTGGACAAAACCTATATAGATCCACTCCAGATCCAAGTCCGTGATCAAAATGCTTACTGCTTTGCTGTGGAAGAAGAATTGGATGGAGAACCGTGGTATCCTGACATCAGGGAATACCTGAAAGCTGGAAAATACCTAGAGCAGGCCACTGGAGATCAAAAAAGAACTATCAGGCGCTTGGCTAATGGTTTTTTTCTCAGTGGAGGAGTTATATACAAGAGAACACCAGACCTAGGGATGTTGAGGTGTGTGGATGCACAACAAGCTGATGAGATTATGATTGAAGTACATGTTGGAGCCTGTGGACCCCACATGAGCGGATATGTCCTAGCGAAGAAGATTTTGAGAGCTGGGTATTATTGGCTCACTATGGAGCGTGATTGTATCAGGTACGTGAGGAAATGTCACCAATGCCAAGTACATGGAGATCTGATCCACTCCCCGCCTTATGAATTGCATACGATGTCTGCACCTTGGCCCTTTGTCGCCTGGGGCATGGATGTTATCGGTCCGATAGATCCAGCAGCTTCCAATGGGCATAGATTCATTTTGGTTGCAATCGATTATTTCACCAAGTGGGTGGAGGCGAAGACATTCAAGGCAGTGACAAAGAAAGCGGTGGTGGACTTTGTGCATGAGAATATTATATGCCAGTTTGGAATTCCCAAGGTGATCATCACAGATAATGGAGCCAATATAAATAGTCACCTCATGGCGGAAGTTTGCGAGAGATTTAAGATCACACACCGCAATTCCACACCTTATAGGCCAAAGGCGAATGGGGCAGTAGAAGCGGCAAACAAGAATATCAAGAAGATCCTCAGGAAAATGGTGGAGGGATCCAGGCAATGGCATGAAAAGTTACCATTTGCTCTTATGGGTTATCGCACGACAGTGCGTACTTCTATCGGAACCACACCTTACTTACTGGTGTATGGGACGGAGGCTGTCATACCCGCAAAAATAGAAATACCGTCATTACGGATCATAGCTGAGGCTGGAATAGATGACGAAGAATGGGTAAAAGCCCGGCTGGAACAACTGAGTTTGATTGATGAAAACAGATTGGCCGCAGTTTGCCATGGGCAATTGTATCAACGAAGAATGGCCAGAGCATACAATAAGAAGGTGCGTCCACAGAAGTTCGAAGTCGGACAACTCGTATTGAGGCGTATCTTACCGCACTGGGCCGAGGCAAAGGGCAAATTTGCGCCAAATTGGCAGGGACCATTTGTGGTATCGCGGGTGTTGTCCAATGGGGCGTTATATTTAACAGATGTTGAAGGAAAGTGCGTAGAGACTGCTATCAATTCAGATGCGGTCAAAAGATACTATGTATGACTCCTTTTCAATTGTATGTTTGTATTTTGTTGTGATTTTGGAATTGAAATGACGAAGGCGTTTTATTCTCTATCCAAACACTTTATCCATTGACAACCTCTTTGAGCCATGATTAATATATTCCTTCATACCCCTCTCTCGGAATCGCTTAGAGCACAATAAGGAAAATGAAGATTAAAATTGACAAAATGGAAAGGGATGAACGAATGAAAAAAAAGAAAAAAATCGGGAAAAGTCAAAAACAATTCATTTAACTAATGACGTTGGATGAACTACGTCTGACTTGATCTCGAAAGGGTACGTAGGCAGCCTCGCTAAGGTTCAGTCACAACAAAGAAAAATCCAAAAATTCCCCACATATTGAAACTGGGGCAGAAGTTATGTTAAATAATTCCGAGAGTTGTAAATATTTTTGAACCCTCGTAAATTTTGAGCCTTTATACCTTTCTTTCTTAACCCATCCAAAAGCCACGTTACGGTCCAAAGAAAGACCTTCTGATCAATTCCAAAATGATAACGGATGCAATGAAGAAAGAGCAAGACATTGGACAACACCTGTGGTGTAAGAAAACAAAAGAGAAAAGAAAAATGAAAAATGAAAAAAAAAATGAGAGAGTCTCATCAGTGAAAACCTTAATCAGCATTCTGAGGCGATTGTGAGTTTGAGAGAAATAAAAATGAGAGACTCTCATCAGTGAAAACCTTAACCGGCACTGTGATACGATTGTGAGGTTGAGAGAATAAATGAGAGAGTCCTATTGGTGAAAACATTTCGAGGCACCGTAGGGCGATCGTAAGGATTACCAGAAAAAGAGAAAAGGCAACAAAAAATAGTATCGGTCTAGGTTGAAGACAATTCGGAGTCAGAATAATGATTGGAACGAACTGGCTCAGAGTTTAAATACATGGCATGGTCAGCGGAATCAGCCAGCAAACGCCCAGATAAGTTCTATCATCTCTCCAAAACACCCTTACCCTCTTTCATTTTTCTGCATTTCATTGTTTACCTTTTGAGAGCTAACTACCAGCTCCCGATGACGAAAGCTGAAACAACACTGGATCAGAAAGAAAGAAGAGTTGGGGAGGAAACAAAGAAGTTTGGCAAACATGGCCAAAGGAAAAGAAAACAAAACAAAAAGGGAAAAGTAAGAAAATACAAAAAGAGTTTGCAAGAGATAGGCAGCTGAAAAAACCACACAGAAGGAGAAAAAGCAAAAAGAGGAAAGCAATAAGAGGTAGGGACGACAGATGCTAGTTGCCAGCAGTTTATATCTAATAATTTTGTTTCATGATTCATGCAGGAACAAATTGTCACTATTCACTTTAAAGTGAATGTGACCAATGTGGAAAAATAGAAAATACCAAAAAGAGAAAGTTTGCCAATAAGTGGAGAAATTCACAGGTGAGAGACAATTGGTCAAAGAAAATACCAAAAAGAGGAAGGTAGCATCTTTAAAATCCATTCCCCGGTCATCACGCTGAGGGAATACTTTTCTGCATCACATCTCATACACATTTAATTTCTGTCCAGGCGCCCACCTATCTAACAAGGGAATACTTTTCTGCATTGCATTTCATGCACGTTTAATTTCCGTCCAGGCGCCCACCTATCTAACAAGGGAATACTTTTCTGCATTGTATATCATTGCACGTTTAATTTCTGTCAGGCGCCCACCTATCTAATAAGGGAATACTTTTCTGCATTGCATATCATTGCACGTTTAATTTCTGTCAGGCGCCCACCTATCTAACAAGGGAATACTTTTCTGCATTGCATTTCATGCACGTTTAATTTCTGTCCAGGCGCCCACCTATCTAACAAGGGAATACTTTTCTGCATCGCATCTCATGCACGTTTAATTTCTGTCCAGGCGCCCACCTATCTAACAAGGGAATACTTTTTCGCATTGCATCTCACGCACGTTTAATTTCTGTCCAGGCGCCCACCTATCTAACAAGGGAATACTTTTCTGCATTGCATCTCATGCACGTTTAATTTCTGTCCAGGCGCCCACCTATCTAACAAGGGAATACTTTTCTCCATTGCATCTCATGCACGTTTAATTTCTGTCCAGGCGCCCACCTATCTAACAAGGGAATACTTTTCTGCATTGCATCTCATGCATGTTTAATTTCTGTCCAGGCGCCCACCTATCTAACAAGGGAATACTTTTCCGCATTGCATCTCATGCACGTTTAATTTCTGTCCAGGCGCCCACCTATCTAACAAGGGAATACTTTTCTGCATTGCATATCATGCACGTTTAATTTATGTCCAGGCGCCCACCTATCTAACAAGGGAATACTTTTCTGCATTGCATCTCATGCACGTTTAATTTCTATCTAGGCGCCCACCTATCTAACAAGGGAATACTTTTCTGCATTGCATATCATGCACGTTTAATTTCTGTCCAGGCGCCCACCTATCTAATAAGGGAATACTTTTCTGCATTGCATCTCATGCACGTTTAATTTCTGTCCAGGCGCCCACCTATCTAACAAGGGAATACTTTTCTACATCGCATATCATGCACGTTTATTTTCTGTCCAGGCGCCCACCTATCTAACAAGGGAATACATTTCTGCATATTTACTTCCTGCAATTTTTGGTTTATATTAGCTAAAAGCCCACACTGGGGCAGAAGAAAAAGATTGTTGTTTTTGTTTTGTTTTGAGCAGGCTTTAGCTCGAGGACAAGAAGTACCATTGAAAATAAAAAAAAAAGGGAAAACAAGAAAGAAAATCAACAAAAAAGAGAGGTGGCATCACAGAAAATCAAGAAAAAGAGAAGGAGAAGCAAAAGCTAAATTAGGAACAATTGTAATTGTAGGATCATAGCTTAAAATAGCTTCTTCATTTTACATTCCCCCCCCCCGGTGTAATAAGGAGTAAGTGGGCAAGTCTCAACAGTGTCAATGCAACAGTGAGTCTGGTAGTTTTTAAACTGCCAGACCTTCCCGAACTACACTGACCTGATTCCTGTTTAGCCCAAGATATGTAGGCAACCTCTAAAGCAGGGTGCGGTCAAAAGGTTTTCCAAAAATGCTTTTACGGAATGTGCCAATGTGCAAAAATCTCTCATTACTGCTCACTTGTTTTTGCACTGAAACTCTTCGTGTTCCCGAGCAAAGAGGGGCAGCTGTGAGCACATGATTTTTGCACCGGGCAAACAATTCCAAAATTAAAATAAATATATTTTTGAGTGCAATTGCATGCTTTGTTTGAAATTAGCTACATTTTGTGTGTTTGAATAATTGGAAATTAGAAAAATAAAAAAAAATAGGTTAAAACTTTGTTTAAATTAATTAGTTTTAAGAAGAAAATCATCAAAAAATAGTTTTAAGTAGTAGAAAATTAGGAAATAATAGTAGAAAATCTCCAAAAAATATTAGATAATTAGAATAAGTAGGAGATTAAGTTTTTTAATAATTCATAAAAAAAAGAAAAAATGGTGTCTTAATAATTAAAAAATAAAAAAAAAATAAAAAAATGGGCACAATGGCATTGGGCCAAAACAATTCCAAATTAGAGGCCCAAGGTACCCAAGCCCTAAAGTCCGGTCCAATCCAGGGTTCAGTGTTTGATCGCAGCCGTTCATTACACCAAATCCAACGGCTGAGAATCACTCTGGATTTAATTCAAAGGGTAAGCGTGAGATTAAATCTCCACCGTTCATTCAAGTTAAATCCAACGGTTAGAATAATTAGCGGAGTAATTTAATTAACGGAGATGTGAGATCAAATCTGAGCCGTTCATCTGAGATGATCTGATGGTTGAAAGCTTTAGTCTCAGTTATAATGGAACGGCGTCGTTTTAGTAACGCTGCTTATGGCTGTTGATCATCAGTAAATCAACGGCTCAGATCTCCTAAGCCGCCCCGCCTATATAAGGCATCTGTCTGAAAGCCCGGCCAGTTCTAATTCCCCTCTAACCCTAGCCGCCTCAGCCTTCTTCTTCATCTCTCACTCTCTTTCCTTCAACCTCCTCTGTAACTCTAGCCGACCATAGAGGCCACCACCTTCCACGGTGGTCTCCGGCCACTCCCCACAACACAAGACCTTCTTCTTCATCTTCTTCACCTCAAGCACCACCCAAAACCCTAAAACAAACCCTTCTGTAGAACTCCGGTCACCGGAACTCACCACCGGTGACCACCAAACAACGAGAATCCGTCCCAAACCAACGCCAATCGGACCGTCTCGGTCCGATCTACCCAGCCATACCATTCACTTCCCTCGAATCTTCCCCGAGCTTCTCGAATATCTAAAAAGAAGTCGCCGGAACCCGAACTCTGGCGACTCAAATCACAACCCCCAATCAAGATCTAGCCTTTTACCTTTCCCAAACACCCCTCTGTAAACCAAAAAGCCTAAAGCCCCTGTCTTGACGGCTAAAGCAGAAAACAGAAAGAAAAAAATGAGAAAAAGGAAAAAACGAAAAAAAGAGAATAAGGAAAGAGTCTGGAAGACTGGAAAAGAAAAGAGAAAAAAAAGGAAATAGGAAGCTCAGGGGATAGGCCCTGCGAGCTAAGTACCTTGACCCTTTTTGTGACTTATTTGCTTCTTCTCTCTATTCATGTTTTTGTTTTCTTTTGTTTCATAGTTTTTGTCCTGATATTCCTGTCTATATTTTCTATTTCTAAGATCTTGATGTTCTGTGCTTCTTCTGTTAGTATTAGGTTTTTTTTTAATACTTGTTTGTTTTTTATGCCTTTCTTCTATTTTTGTTTGTTTCAAATCATGATCTGTTTCTCTGAGTTAAAAGATCCATCTTGATTCACTCTTTTCTTCTTCATCTTTTGTGGTTCTTGACTATCTTCTCTTCTATTGTTCTGCATGTCTAAGTTCTAATACTAGTTTGACTCTTATTCTTTTTATCTTTATATTAAGTTGTTTTCGTTGAGTTTCGTAATCTCTAGACTGTCCTTCTTTTCTGTCTCTTAGCATGTTTAATTTTAGTGCCAGGTTTAACTGTTTGATTCACCATCCCCCTTCATCTCTTATATTAAGGTTTCTTGTGGTAGTTTATAGTATCTCTTCTGTTTTCCTTACTTGCTAAATAGCATGCTTAAAATTGGGGTTTTGATCTTCTGAAATCTGAGTTAGTGATTCTGCTTCTTTTCTGTTACTTCACATGATAGATGTAGTATTCTTCTTCACTGTCTACTCATGTCTCTTCTTTTCTTTATCTTCATCTTAATCCATCACATGTATACATAAGGTTAGGATTAGTACTCGGAAATAGATCCTGGTTAGCATGTCTATGCTGTTATGTGGTCCTTGGGCCTAAATGAATCCTGCTTCATCTATTACTGATTGTTTGTGAGAGTTTAGCTTCTGTGCATGTCTTCGATCATTAACCTTGAAGGTTTTTGAAGCTTTTCAATTGTCATCTGACCTGAGCTAGTGGTAACTAAGTCTAGATTGACATGAGTTTTACACTTTGTCACAAGAATTGGATAATGTTAATTGATTAACTAAGATTCAACCATAGCAAATTTCCCTTTGAGTTTTGGTTGATTGATGCATATTGTTTGGTCTTATGTGGCTCTGTGTGCAAAACATGTTGAAAATAACTGAGTTTTCAGTAGTTCTTGTTGGTATGGTTATTTGATTAACACTGATCAACCTTAGGGGATTGGTTATAGCTGTTAGTGCTAGGTTCCTAGAAATGGTTAGTTTTTTAGGCTTAAAACTAAAAATGAACAAAAATAGGCTATTAGGCAATAATTGACCCAAGAGTGGTCAACTTTGCAAAGTTGATCAACTCTACAAGGTCCAAACACACCAGTCCACCTCAAAAGGGGCTGGTTGTGCAAAACTGGTTAAGCTTGCAAATGCAGGCTCACCTAGTCTCATTTGAGCGCTGAATCTCAGGTGGCTAAGTTTGCAAAGACTTTAGCATAGCCTGTGATCAGTCAATAGGCTAGGATTTCCAAAATTGGCTAAGTCTGCAAAAGCAGACTTGCCCAGGCTTTTTTTTCAGCCCTGAACCTTAAGTGGCTAGGCCTGCAAGGGCCTTAGCCCAGCTTATGTTCAGTAATTGGGCTTCAATTGCCCAAGCTAAGTCTCAACTTGAGACTGGCTAAGTTTTAAATAGTTTAAATGCATTAATAAATTAGGCTAGTCTTGCAATTAGTTTTAAAAGAATTTAAATAGGCCAATTATGCAAGGATTGGCTAAGTCTGCAAATGCAGAATTGCCCAGGCTCATTTTGAGCCATGAACCACAGGTAGCTAAGCCTGCAAAGGCTTGGGCCCAGCCTGTGTTCAGCAAATGGGTTTAATTACCCAAGCCAAGTCTCAACTTGAGACTGACTAAGTTTTAAATATGCTAAATATAGTAATAAGTCAGGCTGGTCCTGCAATTAACTTAAAATGAACTAAAAGAGGCTATGTTTGAAATAGTAGAACTGGCCAGTCCTTAAATACCAATGAAAGGACTGGCCATTAGTTAAATAAGTCCAAAAATGCTGGAAACCTGACCTAGGTAGGTCAGGTAATTCAGCAGTGTCCTTAGGGGCATAAATGGAAGCCAAATAGGTAAATAGGCAAATTGTTTGAAATATAAGGGGTTATGGGAGTAATTTGTACCCCTGATTTCTGCAATTTTGCAGAGATTAAAGGGTATAATGGTCTCCCTAAAGAGGAAAATCAGTAAAAATCTTCAATCCTTAGGGATATGTTAGTAAAAGGCTTTAAAAGGGAATCTTTAGAACCTTCCTGGACATGCTGGAAGGGTTTTGGGTAACAGATTTTGGGGCCTAAGTGCAAATTTTACAATTTTAAGAGGGGAGAAGTGGGATATAATCTCAAACTTTCTCCCCAAGTCATCAGCCTTGCCCACACCTATATATACCTCCTAAAAATGGCTGATGAGGGGGGAATTTCTTCAATTATTCTTAGGGACTTCGAGAATTATTTCTTAGGTTGGTTTAGAAGAGAAAAATTCAAAGTGAATACAATAGCAAATAGCAAATAGTTTTGTCCAAAGTTCGAGTGAAAATCACTGGTTAAGCTGTTTGTTTGTGAGATTTCTGCTCGACTTCTTCTGGGATTTCTTATCTGCTGTTGCTGTGTTATCCAGCTTGTTTGAAACTCAGTCCTATACTGTTGCATTGCCTTGCTTGAGTCTGTTGATGTTGCTTGCTCTTGTCTCCCTTAGAACTCATCGACTTCATTTTTGCTGATCCAGGTACAATTTATAATTCAAATGAAGTTGTAATAATGAATTGCTGAATAAAAAATGAAGTTCAAGTCCTGCATCATTTGCTATTATGGAGTTCCAGTTTATTCTTTTCATTTATAGCTTAATGTAGTCTAGATTTTATATTTTATGTAATGCAGTATGTATAAGTAGAAAAACAAAAACACAAATGGTGTAATAGTTAGTAATGCGTAGTAGTATAGTAGCGGTAGTATATCACTTAGTTTAATTAGGTAAAAAACCTTAAAACATAAGTTGACATATCAGTCTTAAAATCAGTAGTTAATCATGCATAAGTCAATGAGTCACTCACATATAGGTATTCGAAGTTAGATTAAGTAATTATTGTTCACATGCTCTATTAATTTTTAAGAGAACAGAAGTTCAGATCTGGGTAAGTTTAAGTGTTGAAGTGACTAGGCTATGTAGCAACGTAATTAGGACCGGATTTGAAGGCTCGCTAATAATGAAACCAGTGTTGTAGTTAAGCATATGTGAATAACTCTTTCAACTTTTCTAAATACTGTAGATAGTTAATCAATCGTTTTACTTTGATCAAATCGCGTAGGTAGTTAAGCTGTGGTATTAAACCTTTCAACTAGTAAGTAATTAGACAAGTAATACAAGCTCTTGGTTATGAATTGTTGGCAGAAAACAGTCTTTTAAGTTCATATGTACTGAAGATAATTGATTTAGAGTCACTGATTCGTGTATTGATTTTCCCTAATTATAAATAAAAAATGCAATTCGATTCCTTCTTTGAGTTCAGATGCGTACACTCGTCTATTTACTCATGTTATTGTTATTATTTGGATTAGGCCCAGTACATGTATTAGGCCAGAACTGTTGTATAAAGCTTACTAGGCTGATGAGCAGAAGCTCGAAGACAGCCTGGGCCTTTAAGGCCTGGGCAGGTCTAATACTCGTTTGAATAAGAGAGTAGAGATCCAGGCCCAATAAACAATAGGAATAACACGGGCCTGGAATATTTAGTACCACATAGGGCTAAGGAAAAACATATATAGAAAATATAGTTAGATAAATAGGATTGGACTTTTAATTGGGACGAGCCTCGCACGACATTAAACAAGCGGGGCCCCCTTGTAGTAATAAGATAACACAACTAGACTCGGGAAGACTATTTGCAAATTCCATAGTCTTACCCAAAACAATTAAAAGCCGATAGACCATTTAGGGCACGATTTAATATACTTTCCTATGAACGAGTGTGCACTTGGTGCAACTCAAATCTTAAATCCCGGCAAAGCTAAAATATACCAAAAGTCACAGGCGTACTAGTTGCAGTGTGACTCGAGGTGTATTTTCGCGATCTCGCAATTCTATAAAATATTAAAGTAAAAGCACATATATGTTGTTAAAGTCTGTAATGAATCAAACAAGTGTCAAGAATGACAATTGAGCGACTGTGCTAAAACCACGGAACCGGGAATGCCTAACACCTTCTCCAGGGTTAACAGAGTTCCTTATCCAGTTCTTTGTTTCGCAGACATTACGAAAAGAGTCAATTTCCTTGGATTCGGGATTAACCGGTGACTTGGGACACCATTATCTTCTCAAGTCGACTTTGATTAAATTAAAACAAAATTCCGAACCGATTGTCCTTTAAGTGGAAAAACTCCTTCCTCTATGCTATTATATCCGTCTCGGGTATTTGAACATCGAGGTATACCCTTTAAGCACATATTTTATGCTTTTCGCGAGGGTAGGAAAAAGGGAGGTGTGACAACCACATCAATAATTAATCATGAAGTTCAAATGGGGCAAATATCTAAAGCTCTTAATACTCATACTAAGGGAGAACTACCAAGTGATACAGTGGTAAACTCAAAGGGTGGTAAAAATTAGGGTCATGCTATGGCGATCATCACAGGAAGTGGAAGTAGCAGAATGATCCCACCTCTAATGCAAGGTGGCTTATGGATGCTGACCATGTGATACAAGAGGAGGAAACCCCACATAATGATGTGCAAGTAAGTGATGAGGTGGATATTGACATTGATGATAGCGTGGAAGAAACTCAAGAGGAAGTGGACTCATCTAGAGATCACATTATTGACATACTGAGGCCAGTAGCGCAAAGGGTAAGGAACCTTTGCCTAAGCCTCCACCTCCCCATCCTCAAGACTTGCCAAAAAAATGGTGAGAATCTATTTAGGAAGTTCATTCAAATTATGAAAATCCTCTCTTTTAATGTACCATTGATATAAGCTTTAGAATAAATGCCCGGTTATGCCAAGTTTATGAAAGATCTAGTGACCAAGAAGAGGTTGATGAATTTTGAAACTATCAAAGTCACTCATCAAGTGAGTGAAATTGCTCACTCGATTGCTCCTAGTTGGATGATTCCCGTGCTTTTACGATTCCTTGTACAATTAGGAGTGTCAATTTTACTAAAGCTCATTATGATCTTGGGGAGACTATCAATTTGATTCCCTATTCGATGTTTAAAACTTTGAGAATTGGGAAAACAAGACCCATATCTATGCAATTTCAAGTGGCCAATCGTACCATAAATATGTCGTTAGCGGTGATTGAGGATGTTTTGATCCGGGTTAATAAGTTCATTCTTCCGCAAACATTATTATTCTAGATTTTGAAATTGATTATGATGTATCTATTATTCCTAGGAGACCTCTCCTTGCTACGAGTAAATCTCTTAGTGATGTGGAAGCTAGCAAAAACACTTTTCGTGTGCTATAGCCCACGCCAACTGCATGCATCTAGGAGACTAGACCCAAATAGCCCAAAATTTTACCGGACCATAAAAATGACTTAAGAAACAATAGTCATTTCCTTGACATAAATATTCCTCATTCTTTAGCATTTTAGGGCCATAAACTAAACCCGATTCTTAGATTTACTTGTGCTATGGCCCACACCATCTGAATACATCCGGACAACTGAACCCGCATTGCCTAAATGTTTGTCAGGCTATCAAAAATGACCTAAGAAATAATTAGTCATCTCCTAAACATCACCGTTCCTCATTTTTAGGGGTTTTTGGGCCATAAAATTGGAATTTTGTCCGATTTTCAGGTTTTCGGGTGCTATAGCGCACAACACCTGGATACATCAAGGCGATCGGACCCGAATCACCTAAAATTTTATTGTACTATTAAAAATTACCTAAGGAAAAATAGTCACAACCTCTCCATGGCTGTTTCTCATTTTTTGTCCTTTTAGGGCCATAAAATAAGAATTTTTGTGTACCCACGCCATCTGCATCCATTCGGGAAACCAGACTCGAATCACAAAAACTTTTGCGAAACCATAAAATTCACTGTCTTTCCATAATCGTTCCTCATTTTTTGACTTTTTAGGGTCATAAATCGGGAGTTCCATCCAATTTCTAGATTTTGTGTGCTATAATCCACACAATTTGTATGCATCCAGGAAACTGGGCCCGAACCGCCTAAAATATTTTTCGGATTATCAAAAACGACTTAAGGAATAATAATAATCGCTTGACTGTGCCTGTTCCTTATCTTTTGGAATTTAAGGACCGTAAAACTGTAATCCCTGATTTTAGTATGATATAGCTCAGGCCATCTGCATGCATCCAAGCGACCCAACCCAAATCGGATAAAATTTTATAGAAACATCAAAAATGAAATAAGGAATAATAAACATCACCTCGTTATGACCGATCCTCATTTTCTTGCCTAAAAGTTTGCCAGGCCATCAAGAACGACCTAAGGAACAATAGTCATCGCTTTGCCATGGACATTACACATTTATTGGCATTTTAGGACCATATAATTGGAATTCTACCTAATTCCAATATTTTCGTGTGCTATAGCTCATGCAATCTGCATGCATCCAGGCGACTGGACCCGAATCGCCTAAAGTTTTGCCAGACCATAAAAAATAACCACAGTAACAATAATCATTGTCTATCCATGACCGTTCCTTGTTACTGGCCATAAAACTGGAATTGTACCTAATTCCTAGATTTTTAAGTGTTATACCCCATCCCATCTTCATGCACCTGGGCGACATGACCCAAATCGCCTAAAAAACATTTTGGACCATAAAAAATGTCCTAAAGAAAAATAATCATTGCCTCACCAAGATCGTTCCTTATGTTTTAGAATTTTAAGACCATAAATCTTGAATGCAGCCTGATTCCCAAATTTTCGTATGTTATATATCCCACGCCATCTGCATGCATCCAGCCGACTAGACCCAAATCGCCTAAAATTTTGTTGGACCATAAAAAATGACCTGCGGAATCATATTCATCACCTCTCTATAACATTTCCTCTTTTTTGTATTTTAGGGCCATAAAATTGGAATTTCGCTCGATTCTTAGATTTTCGGGTACTATTGCCCATGCCATCAACATGCATTCGAGAGACCAAACCCGAATCGCCTAAAATTTTATCAAACCATAACAAACAACCTAACAAACAATATTCATCACCTCTCCATGACCATTCCACGGTTTTTACTGTTTTAGAGCCATAAAACTGGAATTATGCGTGATTCTCATATTTTCATATGCTATAGCCCATACTGTTTGCATACATTTGGATGATTGGACCCGAATCATCTAAACAAAATTGAACCATAAAAAATGACCTAAGGAACAATAACCATTGCCTTGTAGATTGTTCCTCATGTTTTAGAAGTTTAAGACCATAAATCTTGAATTCCGTCCGATTTTCAGATTTTCGTGTGTTATATATCCCACACCATCTGCATGCATTTAGGCAACCGGACTCGATCGCCAAAAATTTTGCTGTACCATCAAAAATGACCTAAGGAACGATAATCATTGTCTCGCCAAGATCGTTCCTCATTTTTTAGAATATTAATACCTTAAGTCTTGAATTCCGCTCGATTCCCAGATTTTTGTGTGTTATATAACCCACACCATATGCATGCATCCAAGAGACTGAACCCGAATCACCTAAAATTTTGCTGGACCGTCAAAATTACTTAAGGAATAATATTCATCGCCTTGCTAAAATGGTTCCTTTTTTTTTGACGTTTTAGGGCCATAAAACTGGAATTCCGCCCAATTCCTAGATTTTCAGGTGCTATAGCCCATGCCATCTACAGGTTTTTTGGAGACCGAACCCGAATAGCCTAAAATTTTATCGAACCATAACAAACAACCTATGAAATAATATTCATCACATTTCCATGACCATTCCACTTTTTGTTGTTTTAGAGCCATAAAACTAGAATTATACCCGATTCTCATATTTTCATGTGCTATAGCTCACACTGTTTGCATACATCTATATGACAGGACCCGAATCGTCTAACATTTTTTTAGACCATCAAAAATTACATAAGAAATAATAGTCATCGCTTCTCCATGATCGTTCCTCATTTTTTGGCATTTTAGGGTCATAAAGTAGGAATTTCTCTCGATTCCTAAATATTAGTGTGCTATAGACCACGCCATCTAGATGCATCAAGACGATAGGAGGTGAATGGCCCAAAATTTTTATCGGACCATAAAAAATGACTTAAGAAACAATATTCATAATATCGCCATTGATCGATCCTCTTTTTTGCTATTTTAGGATAATAAAACTAGAAGTTCGCCCAATTCCCAAATGTTTTATGTACATAGGCTACTCCATCAGCATGCATGCGAGCGACTAGACCCGAATCGCCTGAATTTTTGCCAGACCATAAAAAAGGACCTAAGGAATAATATTCAGCGCCTCGCGATGATCGTTCCTCATTTGTTAGCATTTTAGGACCATAAAATAAGGATTTTTCCTGATTCCTAAATTTTCATGTGCTATAGCCCACGTCATCTGTATGCATCTGGGCGACCAAACCCTAATCGCCTAAACTTTAACCAGACCATCAAAAACAACCTAAGTAACAATTATCATAGCTTATCCATGATCGTTCCTCGATTTTTGGATTATCAGATTTATTATCATTGTAAAGTAAAACTTGAATTTTGTTCGATTATCAGATTTTCATGTGCTATACCCATGCAATCTGCATGCATCCGAGCGACTGGACTCGAATAGCCTAAAATATGGTCGGACCATACAAAATGACCTAAGGAATAATAGTCATCGTATCACCATGACCATTCCTCATATTTTGGTATTTAGGACCATAAAACTAAAACTTCGCTCGATTCCCACACTTTCATGTGCAATATAGCTCATGCCATCTGCATGCATTTAAGCAATCGAACCCGAATAGCCTAAAATTTTGCCGAACTATAAAAATGACCTAAGAAATAATAGTCATAGCCTCTCCATAACCGTTCCTTCTCTTTGGCGTTTAAGGGCCATAAATTTTGAATTTCGCCCATTTTCCATATTTTCGTGTAATAGAGTGCATGCCGTCTGCATGCTTCCCGTGTAATCAGAACCGCATCTCCTAAAAATATCCAAACTGTTCCTCAATTATTGGCGTTTCAATGCCATAAAACTGAAATTCTTCATGATTCTCAATTTTTCGTGCGCTATTATTCAATGCCACATGCGTGCATTCAGACGATCGTACCCGAATCGCCTAAAATATTTTTGGTGTATCAAAAATAACCTAAGACAATGGTCATCACCACTTCATGACAGTTCATCAGTTTTGGACCTTTTAGGGCCATAAAATTGAAACTCCGCCCAATTTCTAGATTTTTGTGTGCTTAGCCCACGTCATCTTCATGCATCCGAGCGATCGGAGGCGATTGATATTTTATCGGACCATAAAAAATAATTAAACTAAAATTCTACCCGATTATTTTATTTTTGTGTACTATACCACGCCAATTTGCTTGATTTCGGGCTATCGAATCCGAATTGCCTAATATTTTTTGGGGCTATAAAATGATCCCAATGAACACCCTTTATGGCTTTTGCATGAACATTCGTTTTTGGCATTTTAGGGTAAAAAAATTAATATTCAGGACAATTTCAGTGTTTTTGTGTGCTATAGTCCACGCCATTTATATGAATCTGTGCTATAGGATCCTAATCATCAAAATTTATGGGGCCATCGAAAATGACCTCATGAACAATAGTTATGGCTTCGGTATGACTGTTCCTCATTTTTTGGCATTATAGGACCAAAACTAGAATTCAGGCAGATTTCTAAACTTTTGTATTCTATAGTCCACGCCTTTTCCATGAATTTGGGCTACCAGATCCGAATCACCTATAAATTTTTGGGGACATAAAAAATAATCTAATGAATAATAGTCAAGGCTTCTGCATGACCTCATTACTTATTTTTTGGCATATTAGGGCAAAAAATAAAATTCAGGCTGATTTCTTAATAGTTTCGTGACATAGTCCATGTTGTGTGCATGAATCTAGGCTATCAAATCCGAATCACCTAGAATTTTGCAAAAAAAATAAAAAATAACCTAATGACCAATATTCATTCTTGGACATGACCGTTCCTTATTCACTTTGCAGTTTAGGCCAATAAAATTAAATTCGGGCTGATGTTTAAATTCTTGTGCGCTATAGTCCATGTCATCTGCTTGAATCTTGACTATCAAGTCTTATTTTCCTATAATTTAATGGGGACATAAAAGATAACCTAATAAACAAAAGCCATAGCTTTGGCATGAACGTTCTTCATTTTTTGGCATTTTAGGCGAAAAAACTAAAATTTGAGCCAATTTCCAAATTTACGTGTGTTATCCACGTCATTTGCATGAATACGGGATATCGGATCCAAATAGACTAAAATTTTGTGTGGCCATAAAAAATAACTGAATGAACAATAGTCACGGCTTCGACATGACCGTTCCTCATTTTTTGCATTTTATGGCCAAAAAATTGAAATATCGAAGCGATTTCTAATTTTGTTTTTGTGTGTTATACAGTTATAGTCCATGCCTTCTGTATGAATTCGGGCTACCAAATTCGAATCTTCTAAAAAATTTTGCGGCAATAAAAAATAACCTAATGAACAATAGTCATGGATTAGAGATGACCGTTCCTCGGGTTTGGGCATTTTAGGGCCAAAAACTAGATTTCGGGGCGATTTCTAAATTTTTTTGTGCTATAGTCCATGCCATCTGTATGAATCCGGGATACCGGATCAAACAACAACATCAATAAACTAGTGTAATCCCAAAAGTGGGATCTAGGGAGGGTAGAGTGTACACAGACCGTATCCCTGCCTTTAATAAGGTAGAGAGCTTGTTTCCCGTTGACCCCTGCTAAAGAAGGAAAAGGGAAAGGGCAATAACAAGTAAACCAAGAGACTATGTTCCGTGGGGTTGAACCATCAGACTTACAAAGATTTTGAACCCCTAGACCACCGGGCTACCTGATCCGAAGCGCCTAAAATTTGCATGGCTATCAAAAATGATCTATGAATAATAGTCATGGTTTTGGCATGATCGCTCCTCGTTTTTTGGCATTTTGGGCCAAAAATAGGAATTCGGGTCGATTTTCAAATTTTTGTGTGCTATAATCCATGCCATCTGCATGAATCCGGGCTACCAAATCCGAATGGCCTAAAATTTTGCGGGGCCATAACAAATTACCTAATGAACAATAGTCATGACTTTTGCATGATCATTTCTCATTTTTTGGCATCTTAAGGCTAAAAACTGAAACTCAGGCCGATTTTCAAAATTTTGTATGCTATAATCCATACCATCTGCATGAATCTAGACTACCGGATCCGAATCGACCAAATTTTTGGAGCCATAAACAATGACCTACTTTTTTTTTACTTAACAATAATCATTATTGGAATTCGGGCTGATTTCTAAATTTTCGTGTGCTATAATTCATGTCATCTACATGAACACGGGCTATCGGATCCGAATCGCCTAAAATTTTGCGGGGCCATAAAAAATGATCTAATGAACAATAATCATGGCTTCGACATGATCGTTTCTCTCTCTTTTTGGCATTTTAGTGCCAAAAAACTAGAATTCATATCAATTTTCAAACTTTGGTGCGCTATAATCCACGTTGTATTTCCGGACCACCGAATTGCCTAAAATTTTGCGAAACCAAAAAGAATAACTTGATAAACCATAGTCATGACTTCGTATGGTGTTTACGGAAACAATATCATGTTTAATTTTTGTTGGAGAGAATAAAAAGATACCATGTTTAAGAAATAATAGATGAAAAGAATGATTATCAACTACGCGGCCAATTTTTAAGATTTCTACTAATATTTATTGACAATAATTATCAAATAGTATGACATTCTAAAAACAGAGAAGCGGGGAAAGACCAACACCCACTAGGAATACATAAGTAAGAATACATTACCGCATAAAAACTTGTAGCAACGACTATGTATTAAGACACTATCGTCGCCCATTCGTCGGGTGTCATATGCGACTGAACTGTGGCAGCATACTTGTTCTTTCATCCTTGTCCAGCTTATTCTTGGATAATGAATTACATATAATTATGTGCTAAAGTGTTAGGGTTTAGTTTTAATGATAAAAATATTATAATTACTTCCAATGTATGGACTCAAGGAAATCAATCAAGATCGAAGTACCGAAATTAAAATTGAAGGAAGAAATCAATCAAAGATTGATTGAATCATTCAGAGGGATTGACCGAAGAAATCAAAGGAAATGAATCACCGTTAAAAAGGAAAAGAGGCACTAAAGATCCGGCGAAGATAATCAATAAGAAGCTATTACTGCACTACTAGAAAATAGTTGTTTTGCGACTGCCATAACGGCTGCAATACGGTCAGAAAATGCTAATTTCTGACTACATTCCGACCGAAATAGCGTAGTCGCTAAATAGCTGGTCTGAAATGTTTAGCAACCAAATCAGTCGGTAATTTGTGACTACAGTGGTCGCACAATCAAAAATAAAACAACCAACAAATGACGCTAATTTTCCGACAATCGCGGTCGCAAACTTTATGACGGACGCGAGCGCAAATAATTTAATTTAAATTTAAATTTTACATTAACTTTCCCACTACTTCCGTCGCAAATGGTATATATAATTATAATAATAATTAATTTTCATTGATATTTCCCACTACTGTGGTCACAAATCTAACATAAATTATTTATTTATTTATTATTCTGACTACCGTGGTCGCAAAATTTAATTTAATAATATTTATTTATTCATTTTTCCGACTACAGTAGTCGCAAATGTTCCTGAATTTGGTATATTTTGACGCATTTTGCTCAGAAAACTGGGAATATTTGACTAAATGCTAGCACTTTTAAAGCAATATCACTTATACAATTCAAATATACAACAACCAATTAATCTACCATGCTAACCAATCAATTCACTATTGCAACTAATAAAATCCATAAGCAAAACATAAATATTTATAACTAAAACATCTAGAGTTAAACATTCTAGCACCGTTCAATCTTAGTCTAGAATATTACAATAATGGTCAAGTGTTAATATTACCAAGTCTAAACATCCAACTACAACATATCAAAACAAACAAAAACTCATTATCCCTGCCACTCTCGCCATTGGAAGAAGGAAATGGACATCCACTCATAAATTTTTCCACTATACTCTGCAATTTATTAAAATTTGCGCGATCTTCTTTTCGTTCCTCCTTCAACTCTTCAACTTCTTTTCGTAACACTTCTACCTCTTCGTGATCTTGAGAACAACTCGCATCACCAGACAACAAAGTCGTAGAACGACCTACAGAATTTTGAGATCCAAGACCGTATGTTCTACCTTTCTTTGCGCCACCAACCACCTGCGTCCATATTGAAGCGACATCAATGAGTGACACTTGGGTTGAGCTACCATCCTTAGAATCGGGTTGACTTTGACGCCATTCCTCAAAACTTTGCTGATAGGCTTCCTGAAATTAAATGATCGATGACAGAAAAATTAATGGAAGATGAATGATAAAAGAAGGTGGAAAGTAAAAAAGGAGGAGAATGTCATGTTTGTTGTGTCATATTCGCTTATACTATCAAATGTGTACGGTTAGATAGCACATTTGACAACTCTACAGTTGCTGGAATATTAGAGTATGAATCAAAATCAAAACCCTATTTAAAAAACCTACCACTCCTTAAACCACTGCTACCAGCTCTCAATGACACAACTTTTGTCACCAATTTTACGAGTAAATTAAGAAGTCTCGCGACTCCTCAATTCCCTGCTAATGTACCTCTAAACGTCGATAAACATTTTCTTTTTCACATTAGGTCTTGGAACAAGTCCTTGTGATCAAAACAAAACACGCCAAAGACCTAATGGTACAAAATTCTCAACTTCTATTAACAATGTATCATTTGTGCAACCTACAACTGCACTTCTCCAATCTCATTTCTTTGGACAATCCAAGGATGTATACAAGCCTGATTTTCCTTACAGTCCTTTAAATTGGTTTAACTACACGGGGAATCCTCCAAATAACACCTTAGTTAAAAGAAGGTGGAAAGTACAAAAGGATGAGAATGTCATGTTTGCTGTGTCATATTCGCTTATACTATCAAATGTGTAAGATTAGATAGTGGATTGCATAAGAACCTATATCATTTCCTGTATTTCCACATAAATTAAGAAAAGAACACTTCTAATGCAAATTTTTCTTCTACAGGATTTGCTAGTGGAATAATTAAACTAGGGGAATTGGAGGTTTATAAAATTAGCAAGTTTGAGTTCGTCTGTGGTTGTAATCTGTCACAAGACCAGAAACAGGGTGGTAGCTTTTATAAGACAAGGGGGTTGCCAGATGGATTTTTTAGCCTTGGCCACTACTGCCAACCTAACAACAAGCGTCTACGCGGATATGTACTTGTTCCTCGCGAAGTGGCTAAATGTGAGGCAGGGGATCATTGCAATGGTAATCCTTGTTTACCTGCACTACAGGATCCCCTAGATTACACGTTAGTGTGGAGTAGTTCTGATGTTGGAAGTGAAGAAAACTTTGATGGATCTGGTTACTTCTGGTTACCGCAACCACCTGTGTGACGACCCGGCCCGTCGTCACGGGAATTACCACCCCGTTATGTCGTAAATTCATGTTTTATAATTTTATATCAGTGTTAGAGTCTATCGGGTGAGTTAGGAGTGAATTGGATTGAAAATGAGGCATATAGCCTTTGTGAAGGAAACTTGAATAAGGAAAGTCAACCCGGAGTTGACTATTTGGTTAGAGGGCTCGAAATCGGATTCTGATGATTCGGTTAGTTCCGGAAGGTGATTTGTGACTTAGGGGAGCGATCGGAATTGAATTTGGAGGCCCGTGTAGAAATAGGCTTGAATTGGCTAAGGTTGAATTTTGGTGAAATCCGAACGGTAGGTGAGATTTTGATCCGGGGGTCGGAATGGAATTCCGACAGTTGCAGTAGCTCCGTTAGGTGATTTTGGATGTGCCTGCAAAATTTCAGGTCATTCGGACGTCGTTTAGTCGGGTTTTTGATTGATTGTGTAATTCGGAATGTTTTAAAGAATTTAGGCTTGAATTCGTGTGTAATTGGTGATTTTAATGTTCAGGATGGTGTTTTTATAATTGGAACAAGTTCGTATCGTGTTTTGGAGTATGTTGGTGGTTTTCGTTGGGGTCCCGGGGGCCTCGGGGTGTTTTCGGATGGTTAAACGGAAGAAAAATATGGAAAATTGCAGAAACTAGTGCACTGCTTCTGTTGTTTCCGCTCCTGCGGAATTGTGGTCGCAGGAGCGAGTCCGCAGAAGCGGATATTGGAGCGCAGAAGCGCTTATGATCGCTGAAGCGGAAAGGAGCCCGCAGGTGCGGCACCGCTGAAGCGGAAGTTGAGCCGCAGAAGCGGCCAAGGGCTTTGGGAGAAGTATCGCAGAAGCGGAAGGCTAGCCGCTTAGGCGAGTCCGCAGAAGCGGACGCCTAGACGCAGAAGCGGGAAAACCCGCAGGAGCGGGAAAATCTTCGCAGAAGCGGACGCGCAGAGGCGGTCCCTTTGCTCGCAGAAGCGGAAGTGGCCGGCTAGGCCTGGAACCGCTGAAGCGACCCTTTGGTCGCGGATACGGACTCGTAGGAGCGGAAATTCTTCCGCGGAAGCGAAAATCGCTGTAAGTTAAGTGTATCAGAAGTTAGAAAAATTTCAGAACATTTCACACAATTGGCTCTCGGCTTTAGAGGCGATTTGGGCGATTTTGAAGAGAAATTCAAGGGAAATCATCAGGTATTCAACTATGGACTTAAACTATGATTAGTATTGGTAATATTATGCAATTATATCATGAAAATGGAGGAATTTGGGGTGATTTATGGAAGATTTAACCCTAGGCTTGAACTTTAGAAAATCAAGGTTTTGAATGGGCAAATGGAGTCCGAATTTGGTAAAATTGATATGCTTAGACTCGTATCGAGATGAGGATTCCGAATATGTGATTTTTGTAATTTTTCGACAAGTGTACCAAAAGTCGGGTTTTGACAACCTGTGGGTTTTGATATAAATTGGGTTATTTCGAATGAATTTCGTGAAAGTAGTGTATATTGATGCATTCTCTATGATTTTGAGCAGATTTGGCATGCGAGGAGATTGATTTGCGAGGCAAGCGCAAGGCGGATTGAAGCTTCTACCGGTTCGAGGTGAGTGGTAGTAGTAAACAATGCACCGAGGGTTTGAAACCCCGTACTAGCACTTTACAGTGCTATATTGAGATGAGACACACGTTCTATGACGGGCGTGGTGACATTGTGATTGGGGGTTCGGACTTAGTCCTTCCCGGCTAATAGAATACTGTGTTGGATGACTGTTACTGAGACTATAACTGTACAGTTGGGCTAATAGCCATGTTTGGGGCCTTGTGCCGATCTGTAGAGTATTAGGGAACCTATAGAGCTAGGTGACCCTTATATTGTGATTGGAAACATACACGCAGCCGTAGCTCTAGCTGTATAGCATAATATGAGCCATACTAGATGTGTACATTGAGAGAGATTATCTAGGGTGGAATTCCCTGTTCTAGCTGAGTAGGCCTGAAAGGCCAAGTTTATATTGACTAAGACAGGGTCTAGGACCCACTGTGATATATTATATTGGGCCTGAGAGGCCAAGCATATATTGACCGGGATAGGGTCGAGGACCCATTGCGAGGTATTATATATATATACCTACATTGGATCGGGCCGCACGCCGCAGCAGTATATATATTGGATCGGACTGCAGTAATATACATGTAATATACATGTAACATACATGTGGGACGGACCGCACGCCGCAGTATCATTGCGCTTGGGCCGTAGGGAGCCCCTTCGGAGTCCGAGTCCGCACACATTCTCGGTCGAGCACCGGTGTATATGATGGGATCGGGCCGCACGCCGCAGCGATATAGAGATATATACATATATATATATATTGGATCGGACCGCACGCCGCAGTAATATTTGTGTGGATCGTGCCGCACGCCGCAGTATTATAGTGCTTGGGCCTAGGGAGACCCTCCGAAGTCTGTATACACCCCCAGTGAGCGCCGTCGACGTTAAACGGAGCGGGCCGCGCGCCGCAGCGGTATATGTATTGGAGCGGGCTGCACGCCGCAGCGTTATACTTAATCATATCCTATTATCTACTCAAATACTTATACATTATAGACATAAGTATGTGTCTTTATATGTTGAGATGGCCGTACACCGTAGGGGTACGAGTGAGGGTTGGTTCGGGGTGGAATCTTGTAGAGATAAACGTAGATTGGAGGTTAGAGTACTACTATAGTGATGACGTACCTGTGAGGGTTGCCTTAGAACTGCTAAGTGATAGCACAGGATTTCTTACCTTCAGTTATTATTTATTATTGTTACTCACTGAGTTGAAAATATACTCACCCCACTCCCCTGCACTTTCTGTGCAGATCCACAGGTGCCCGAGAGCAGTTGAGACATTGTAGCTGCTGATCCTTGTCTACTTTGCGGAGATTACGAGGTAGCTGCCAGCGTCCGCAGAGCTTGTTTTCTCCTTCTTTATCATCTTGTTGATTTCCTATTTGCCTAGACTTGGTTGTATTAGGATGCTATTCTGTAGAGGCTCAGTCTCGTGACACCACGATATGTTTGGGACCGTATTTTGTATGTTTTACGTTTCGTTATCACCTGATATGATTAATTACTGTTTAAGTTTAATTTGATTAATAATTGGCTGGTTTAAGAGATAATATGGTCGGGCTTGCCTAGCATTGTGTTGGGCGCCATCACGACCAGGGTTTGGGTCGTGACAAGTTGGTATCAGAGCTTAGGTTAATAGGTCTCGCGAGTCATGAGCCGGTTGGTAGAGTCTCGTGGATCGGTGCGGGGACGCCTGTACTTATCCTCGGGAGGCTGCAAACCTTTTTAGGAAAAGTTTCAATTCTTGGAATTCTTGTCGTGCGATTACTTTTGACTTGAACTGAACTTTGACATTCTATTCTCTCGCATATGGCGAGAACTCGATCATCCGGACGTGGAGGACGACCACCACTACCACCTGCTAGAGGCCGTGGACGCGGTCGTGGTCGTGGCGGAGTTAGGGCAGCTGAGGCAGTGCCAGCTGACCCACAGCCCCCAATTGCAGAGGTGCCAGCAGCACCAGATCAGGCACCAGCTGTGCCCATTGTTATTCCGGGTCTACAGGAGACCCTGGCTCAGATACTAGCAGTCTGCACTGGCCTAGCACAGGCGGTTTCAGTTACTACTGCAGCAGCTGCATCAGGGATCGGGGGTGGTCATCAGACCCCCGCAGTACGCACTCCAGAGCCAGCAGTGCAGGGCATACAGACGCTAGAGGCTCCTCTAGTTCAGCCTGTAGTTCCAGTTCAGCCAGCATATCAGGTTCAGGGGGACAGGGTCCCAGCTATGACAGACGTTGAGCAGCGTCATCTCGAGGGGTTCACCAGGTTATCTCCTCCCGTGTTTACTGGTGCTCCCGGCGAGGACGCCCAAGGTTTTCTGGATAAGTGCCGTTGGATGCTTCGTACGGCAGGGATCTTGGAGTCCAGTGGGGTATCATTCACTACCTTTCAGTTTCAGGGGCCAGCCTTCGCTTGGTGGGAGGCTTATGAGCGCCGCAGGCCGGCAGGGGCAGCACCACTATCATGGCCGGAGTTCTCCACTATGTTCTTGGAGAAATGGATGCCTCGATCTCAGAGAGAGGAGATGCGTAGGCAGTTTGAGGGTCTCCGTCAGGGGGACATGTCGGTGTCAGAGTATGAGATCAGATTTACAGAGTTGTCCAGATATGCACCGTGGTTAGTTCATTCCGACAGAGAGAGGATTGGGCGCTTCGTGGACGGCCTCATTTATCCCATTTGTATTCTGATGACTCGGGAGAGGGTTTTGAGTCGTACATTTGAGGATGCTCTGGATATTGCTCGCGACATTGAGACGGATCGTCGCAGGGAGCCGGATGAGAGGGAGGCCAAGAGGCCTCGAGGAGCGCCTAGTTCCGGTGGCACTCGCACCGCAGGCCGCAGTCGCCGCGAGCCGAGGTCGCTCTTTCGTGTCTTCGCAGTCGGGACGCTCGCATCGTCGCGGATGGTCACCCAGACGGGGTTATCGTGGTTCGCACCAGAGCCAGCCATCTCTCAGTGCCATGCCAGCTCAGAGTTCTTCGCAAGCCCCATCCGCTCAGGGTTCATCTCGGCCTAGTTCATCAGCTGGCCACTCCAGCGCCAGAGGTCCTTATCAGTCTCAGTACCCAGCACCGGGGAGTTGCTACGAGTGCGGAGAGTTTGGGCACCACCGTAGGGAGTGTCCCCGTCTTGTTTCCAGATCTTATCAGCAGAGGGGGCAGCCCTCGTCATCTGGTCCTTCTACTTCAGCACCCGCCCCGCCAGCTAGGGGTGAGGGTCAGACGGCTAGGGGTCGCTCTCGAGGGGGAGGCCGATCAGGCGGACATGCTAGATGCTATGCTTTTCAGGGCCGATCTGAGCCTGTTGCTTCTGATATTGTTATTACAGGTATTATTTCAGTCTGCCACAGAGATGCCTCAGTATTGTTTGATCCCAGTTCTACTTATTCTTATGTGTCTACATATTTTGCTCCTCATTTGGGCACGACCCGAGGGAGTCTTGAGCTGCCAGTGCATGTATCTACCCCGGTAGGGGATACTATTGTTGTGGACCACGTATACCGGTCCTGTTTGGTCACTATTGGAGGTCCGGAGACCCGAGTAGACCTGTTGCTTCTCAGCATGATTGATTTTGATGTTATATTGGGCATGGACCGGCTATCTCCATGTCATGCTATTCTGGACTGTCATGCTAAGACAGTCACTTTGGCTATGCCGGGCATTCAGAGGATCGAGTGGCGAGGCACGACTGAGTATGTACCTAGCAAGGTAATATCTTTCCTCAAGGCCCAACGAATGGTTGGGAAAGGATGTCTCTCTTATTTAGCATTTGTGCGGGAGGTCGAGGCCCAGACTCCCAGTATTGATTCTGTTCCCATTGTGCGAGACTTTCCTGATGTGTTTCCCTCAGACCTGCCGGGCATGCCGCCAGATAGGGATATTGATTTTGGTATCGATTTGGTGCCACGCACTCAGCCTATTTCTATTCCTCCGTATCGGATGGCACCAGCTGAGTTGAAGGAATTGAAGGAGGAGCTCCAGGAACTCCTAGATAAGGGGTTCATTCGGCCGAGTGTGTCGCCGTGGGGTGCACCGGTCCTGTTTGTTAAGAAGAAGGACGGATCTATGAGGATGTGTATTGACTATAGGCAGCTAAACAAAGTAACAATGAAGAATAAGTATCCTCTTCCTCGTATTGATGATTTATTTGATCAGCTCCAGGGAGCTAGGGTGTTCTCGAAGATTGATCTTCGTTCAGGCTACCATCAGCTGAAGATTAGAGAGTCTGACATTATGAAGACTGCATTCCGGACCGGATATGGTCACTATGAGTTCCTTGTGATGTCTTTTGGGCTGACCAACGCCCCAGCAGCATTTATGCATCTGATGAACAGTGTATTCAGGCCGTATCTTGATTCATTTGTGATCGTATTCATTGATGACATACTAGTCTACTCTCGTAGCCAGGAGGAGCATGCTCGGCACTTGAGTATTGTGTTGCAGAGATTGAGAGAGGAGAAGCTGTATGCCAAGTTCTCCAAATGTGAGTTCTGGCTTGAGTCCGTGGCATTCTTAGGGCACGTGGTGTCCTGTGATGGTATTCAGGTAGATCCGAGGAAGGTCGAGGCGGTGCAGAGTTGGCCCAGACCGACCTCAGTTACTGAGATCCGTAGCTTTCTGGGATTGGCAGGGTATTATCGCCGATTCGTTCAGGGGTTCTCTTCTATTGCTTCACCCTTGACTAGATTGGCTCAGAAGGGTGTTCCTTTCTTATGGTCCGAGGAGTGCGAGGAGAGCTTTCGGAAGCTCAAGACAACACTGACCACAGCACCAGTCTTGATTCTGCCGTCAGCTTTAGATCCTTATACTGTGTATTGTGATGCCTCGGGAGTTGGGATTGGTTGTGTGTTGATGCAGGAGCGTAGGGTCATTACTTATGCTTCTCGACAGTTGAAGCCCAGTGAGAAGAACTACCCTGTTCATGATTTGGAGCTAGCAGCCATAGTTCATGCTTTAAAGATTTGGAGGCATTACCTATATGGTGTCTCATGTGAGGTGTTCACGGATCATCGCAGTCTTCAGCATTTATTCAGACAAAAGGACCTTAATTTGAGACAACGGAGGTGGTTGGAGTTGCTTAAGGACTATGATATCACTATTTTGTATCATCCGGGGAAGGCCAATGTGGTGGCCGATGCCTTGAGTCGGAAGGCGGTTAGCATGGGCAGCTTAGCTTTCATCCCAGTTGGGGAGAGGCCATTTGCTTATGATGTTCGGGCCCTAGCCAATCGGCTAGTGAGATTAGATATTTCGGAGCCGAGTCGGGTGTTGGCTTGTGTTGTTTCTCGATCTTCCTTATATGATCGCATCATGGAGCGACGGTAAGATGACCCACATTTGCTTGTCCTTAAGGACAGATTGCTGCATAATGATGCTAGAGATGTGACTATCGGCAGTGATGGTCTTCTGAGGATGCAAGGCCGTATATGTGTGCCCAATGTTGATGGTTTGCGGGAGTTGATACTTGAGGAGGCACACAGTTCGCGGTACTCTATTCACCCAGGTGCCGCAAAGATGTACCAAGACTTGAGACAGCACTACCGGTGGAGGAGAATGAAGATGGATATTGTTAGGCATGTAGCTAAAGTGCCTCAATTGCCAGCAGGTCAAATATGAGCATCAGAGACCGGGCGGTGTTCTTCAGCGTATGGTCATTCCCGAGTGGAAACGGGAGAGGATCACCATGGATTTTGTTACTGGGCTTCCTCGGACAGCGAGGAAGTTTGATTCTGTATGGGTGATTGTTGATCGGCTGACTAAGTCCGCACATTTCATCCTAGTTAGTACTACTTACTCATCGTAGCGGTTGGCATCGATCTTTATTCGGGAGATTGTCAGGTTGCATGGGGTCCCAGTGTCTATTATATCTGACAGAGGCACTCAGTTCACTTCTCAATTTTGGAGAGCATTTCAGCGAGAGATGGGTACGAGGGTTGAGTTGAGTACAGCATTTCACCCCCAGACAGACGGGCAGTCTGAGCGTACTATTCAGATCCTGGAAGATATGTTGCGAGCATGTGTGATTGACTTTGGTGGTTCGTGGGATGAATTCTTACCACTTGCTGAGTTTGCCTACAACAACAGCTACCAGTCGAGTATTCAGATGGCCCCGTACGAGGCATTGTATGGCAGACGGTGTAGATCCCCCGTCGGATGGTTTGAGCCTGGTGAGGATAGATTGATAGGGACTGAGTTAGTTCAGGATGCTCTGGATAGGGCAAAGTTGATCCAGGAGAGGCTTCGCACAGCACAGTCTCGCCAGAAGAGTTATGCAGACCGTAGGGTTCGAGAGTTGTCTTTCATGGTTGGTGACAGAGTATTGTTGAAGATTTCACCTATGAAGGGTGTCATGAGGTTTGGGAAGAAAGGAAAGTTGAGTCCCAGGTACATTGGTCCTTTTGAGATACTTAGAAGAATTGGAGAGGTGGCATATGAGTTGGCCTTGCCGCCCAGCTTATCCAGCGTTCATCCAGTATTCCATGTGTCTATGCTCCGGAAGTACATCGGAGATCCGTCTCATGTATTAGATTTCAGCACCATTCAGCTTGATGGTGATCTATCCTATGATGTGGAGACTATTGCTATTTTGGGTCGTCAGGTGAGAAAATTGAGGTCCAAGGAGATTACATCGGTTAAGGTTCAGTGGAGAGGTCGACCCGTGGAGGAGGCCACTTGGGAGGTCGAGCGGGAGATGCAGAGCGGATATCCTCATTTGTTTGAGACTTCAGGTATGTTTCTTGACCCGCTCGAGGACGAGCATATGCTTAAGAGGGGGAGAATGTGACGACCCGGCCCGTCGTCACGGGAATTACCACCCCGTTATGTCGTAAATTCATGTTTTATAATTTTATATCAGTGTTAGAGTCTATCGGGTGAGTTAGGAGTGAATTGGATTGAAAATGAGGCATATAGCCTTTGTGAAGGAAACTTGAATAAGGAAAGTCAACCCGTAGTTGACTATTTGGTTAGAGGGCTCGGAATCGGATTTTGATGATTCGGTTAGTTCCGGAAGGTGATTTGTGACTTAGGGGAGCGATCAGAATTGAATTTGGAGGCCCGGTGTAGAAATAGGCTTGAATTGGCTAAGGTTGAATTTTGGCGAAATCCGAACGGTAGGTGAGATTTTGATCCGGGGTCGGAATGGAATTCCGACAGTTGCAGTAGCTCCGTTAGGTGATTTTGGATGTGCCTGCAAAATTTCAGGTCATTCGGACGTCGTTTAGTTGGGTTTTTGATTGATTGTGTAATTCGGAATGTTTTAAAGAATTTAGGCTTGAATCCGTGTGTAATTGGTGATTTTAATGTTTAGGATGGTGTTTTTATAATTGGAACAAGTTCGTATCGTGTTTTGGAGTATGTTGGTGGTTTTCGTTGGGGTCCCGGGGGCCTCGGGGTGTTTTCGGATGGTTAAACGGAAGAAAATCATGGAAATTGCAGGTTGGGATTCTGTTTCTGTTGTTTCCGCTCCTGCGGAATTGTGGGCGCAGGAGCGAGTCCGCAGAAGCGGATATTGGAGCGCAGAAGCGCTTGTGATCGCGGAAGCGGAGCTGGTCCCGCAGGTGCGGCACCGCCGGAGCGGAAGGTGAGCCGCAGAGGGGCCAAGGGCCATGGGGTGAATGATCGCAGAAGCGGAATGGTAGCCGCTTAGGCAAGTCCGCAGAGGCGGACGCCTAGTCGCAGAAGCGGGAAAACCCGCAGAAGCGAGAGGATCTCCGCAGAAGCGAAAGCGCAGAGGCGGTCCGTATATCGCAGAAGGGGAATTGGCCGGCTAGGCCTGGAACCGCTGAAGCGACCCTTTGGTCGCGGATACGGACGCGTAGGAGCGGAAATTCTTCCGCAGAAGCGAAAATCGCTGTAAGTTAAGTGTATTAGAAGTTAGAAAAATTTCAGAACATTTCACACAATTGGGTCTCGGCTTTAGAGGCGATTTGGGCGATTTTGAAGAGAAATTCAAGGGAAATCATCAGGTAATCAACTATGGACTGAAACTATGATTAGTATTGGTAATATTATGCAATTATATCATGAAAATGGAGGAATTTGGGGTGATTTATGGAAGATTTAACCCTAGGCTTGAACTTTAGAAAATCAAGGTTTTGAATGGGCAAATGGAGTCCGAATTTGGTAAAATTGATATGCTTAGACTCGTATCGAGACGAGGATTCCGAATATGTGATTTTTGTAATTTTTCGACAAGTGTACCAAAAGTCGGGTTTTGACAACTTGTGGGTTTTGATATAAATTGGGTTATTTCGAATGAATTTCGTGAAATTAGCGTATATTGATGCATTCTCTATGATTTTGAGCAGATTTGGCATCCGAGGAGATTGATTTGCGAGGCAAGCGCAAGGCGGATTGAAGCTTCTACCGGTTCGAGGTGAGTGGTAGTAGTAAACAATGCACTGAGGGTTTGAAACCCCGTACTAGCACTTCACAGTGCTATATTGAGATGAGACACACGTTCTATGATGGGCGTGGTGACATTGTGATTGGGGGTTCGGACTTAGTCCTTCCCGGCTAATAGAATACTGTGTTGGATGACTGTTACTGAGACTATAACTGTACAGTTGGGCTAATAGCCATGTTTGGGGCCTTGTGCCGATCTGTAGAGTATTAGGGAACCTATAGAGCTAGGTGACCCTTATATTGTGATTGGAAACATACACTCAGCCGTAGCTCTAGCCGTATAGCATAATATGAGCCGTACTAGATGTGTACATTGAGAGAGATTATCTAGGGTGGAATTCCCTGTTCTAGTTGAGTGGGCCTGAAAGGCCAAGTTTATATTGACTGAGACAGGGTCTAGGACCCACTGTGATATATTATATTGGGCCTGAGAGGCCAAGCATATATTGACTGGGATAGGGTCGAGGACCCATTATGAGGTATTATATATATATACCTACATTGGATCGGGCTGCACGCCGCAGCAGTATATATATTGGATCGGACTGCACGCCGCAGTAATATACATGTAATATACATGTAATATACATGTGGGACGGACTGCACGCCGCAGTATTATTGCGCTTGGGCTGTAGGAGCCCCTTCGGAGTCCGAGTCCGCACACATTCTCAGTGAGCGCTGGTGTATATCATGGGATCGGGCTACACGCCGCAGCAGTATAGTTATATATACATATATATATATATATTGGATCGGACTGCACGCCGCAGTAATATTTGTATGGATCGTGCTGCACGCCGCAGTATTATAGTGCTTGGGCCTAGGGAGCCCTTCCGAAGTCTGTATACACCCCTAGTGAGCGCCGTCGACGTTAAATGGAGCGGGCTGCGCGCCGCCGGTATATGTATTGGAGCGGGCTGCACGCCGCAACATTATACTTAATCATATCCTACTATCTACTTAAATACTTATACATTATAGACATAAGTATGTGTCTTTATATGTTGAGATGGCCGTACACCGTAGGGTACGAGTGAGGGTTGGTTCAGGGTGGAATCTTGCAGAGATAAACGTAGATTGGAGGTTAGAGTACTACTATAGTGATGACGTACCTGTGAGGGTTGCCTTAGAACTGCTAAGTGATAGCACAGGATTTCTTACCTTCAGTTATTATTTATTATTGTTACTCACCGAGTTGAAATATACTCACCCCACTCCCCTGCACTTTCTGTGCAGATCCACAGGTGCCCGAGAGCAGTTGAGACATTGTAGCTACTGATCCTTGTCTACTTTTGCGGAGATTACGAGGTAGCTGCCAGCGTCCGCAGAGCTTGTTTTCTCCTTCTTTATCATCTTGTTGATTTCCTATTTGCCTAGACTTGGTTGTATTAGGATGCTATTCTATAGAGGCTCAGTCTCGTGACACTACGATATGTTTGGGACCGTATTTTGTATGTTTTACGCTTATCACCTGATATGATCATTTGCTATTTAAGTTTAATTTGATTAATTGGAATTAATAATTGGCTGGTTTAAGGGATAATATGGTCGGGCTTGCCTAGCATTGTGTTAGGCGCCATCACGACCAGGGTTTGGGTCGTGACAAGTAAGGTTATAAAGCCCTGGGGTTCATTGCGACAAATAAGCCTGTTAAACCTGAGTTAGGGGAAGTAAAATGTGTTCGAGCTGACCTCACTGATGAATGTGAAACTCACCGCCTGATACTCAAAACCAGCTCGGTGCTTTCAAATGGAAGGAGGAGAATGTCATGTTTGCTGTGTCATATTCACTTATACTATCAAATGTGTAAGGTTAGATAGTGGATTGCATAAGAACCTATATCTTTTCCTATATTACAACATAGAAAAGAAGATTTCACAAGATCACTACTTAGCAATATGATAAATAACGAACTTGAACAACCAAACCATTCCTTTTCGGTAACTATTCCATTTAAGTTACTGATAAAAGAATCATCAACCCAACAAATCAAAGAAGAAGAAGAAAAACGAAGAGACAAAAAGGAAAAAGAAGGATCCTACATATAGCCTCGCAGTACGAGGTTCGACCCATTCTTTTGTCCTATCCTTTTTCTTTTTCAAATGCTTGTCCTCAAAGACCTCAGCATAAGTCACAAGTCTCCCTTTTTCCTTTTCCTGGAAAAAACAAATTTAAGTTAGATAAAGTTCAATTGCATCTAGTTAAAATCAAAACAAATATAATAAGAAAGTTAACATTCTCCTTCGATGGGTCTCCATACTAATTGAACCCCTAGTGTGCAATGAGCCACCCGTATTGGAGGCTCGAGCAGCCTTTGCAGCGTTGCTCCTCTTCTTAAATTCTTCAGATGCCCATATCACAATAATTCTATCCCAAAAGTCTTGTAGTATCCAACCGGCCTTCTCGCCCTTCTCTCGAGCTTTATAAAGAAGATTTTTAAGCCGATCAGCACCTTTTTTTCTCAAAATTATGACTTTTTTGCTGATGATATTTGGGAATCCATGCACACCTTGTCTGTAAATTATTTAAAACATTAGATGAAATAAGGGTAGTTTGATAAATAATACAAGATTTATGGAATTTGTACCCTAAATTGATTCCACATTTGTTCTCTGTACAAATACGGTATATCTGACCATTTACTCCAAGCATCTCGATAAAATGCTTTAACACAATCCACAACCACCTTCGTAGATTCATTGGAGGGAACAAACCTGCATTAAAATTAACATATGTTACAAATATATTCAACAATTCAAACGAATAATAAAGTACTTTCTTACCTAGTAGTCCCATCAAGAATGATAATTAGTCTATTAAGGGAATCATATGATACAATCTCTTCAAAAGTCTGGGTTTGTGTATCATCAAGAACAGATGTAGATGTATCAATGGATAGGAATGACAGTATGGTAGAGTCTCCAACATGCAGCCTAGAAACACTAGGAGTGGATGATGATGGAGATGAAGATGGAGCCATAGATGTTGAACCACCATTCTGACTAACATGGTAGCATGGGTATGGAGGGAATGAAGACAGAGGCATAGATGAGGAGCCACCATGCTGACTAGTATGATAAGCTGGCGAAGAAGATGGTATAGTGTGCATGCTCTGTGACATAGAGACAGGATTATATCGAACTGGATCACAAGGGGGCAAAGTGAAAAAGCCAGGTGGCACTGAAGTCTACTGAGGAGGCGGAGGAGGAGGAGGCGGAGAAGGATGATGATGAGGACCCATAAATGGCACATATGAGGTAGTAGGACCTGAAGTGTACTGAGGAAGCCATGAATCGTGTCTTATCTTCTTTTTTTACCCGGCGCCATCTGTGTAACATAAATATATTAAAAGCATTACATGAAATATGTTAAGACATTAAAAATGTACATCGAAATGTAAGGGACATACAAATTCCACAGTGTACAAGTAAAAGTGAACAGAGGGAGTAGCTAATTGTCAATAATACCAATCAAAGACAGAATTTTTCTTGAAAGAGTTCAATTGCTGCAACAAAACGTCGGATCATTAAGTGCAGGAAGACGCTCTTAGTTACAGTAACCTTCCATATCTTTCTCCTAACAGGTAACAAGCATTAGAATGGTAACAAGCAGTAAATAAACCATTCGAGTACAGCACTAGCGTCAATTTCATAAAGTTAAACTTTTATCCAACTAAAAAACGTTAATACCAATTCCCCCAGCAAATATTGTATCTAACTTGCTAAGACTCTGTTGAAAAAGTTCTTAATTCTTTTTCCCAAACAAGTAAACAAAAGGCTTTACAGGTTACTGCACCTAGTATTTGAAAACTTGAAAGTGGAGGAGGAAAGCAGATTCAACTAGTCGGCAAATTGGTAGATTAATACCTCAAACCAGATGGCCAACTTTGTGTCAATTTAGGCATTTGAGGTGCTTACTAATAAATTAAAGGATGGAATGCTTGGGTTTTCAACTACTAAAGCCGATCCTTTGATCTTTTCTTAAAAAATGTATCTGTAACTCTATCGAAGATAGTAGTATCAGCATAGAGAAGGCAGAATCTTGGCGTGTACTCTAACTGGGCTACTAGGTTCTGAAGGGCTGATAGCTCTGTCAATAAAGAAAATAAGTCATCCTGGCTAACCTAGTGTCATTCAGTCCAAGTATTAATTTAGGCATTTGAGGTGCTTACTAATAAATTAAATGATGGAATGCTTGGTTTTTCAACTACTAAAGTTGATCCTTCGATCTTTTCTTTAAACATGTATTTGTAACTCTATCGAAGATAGTAATATCAGCATAGAGAAGGCAGAACCTTGGCGTGTATTCTACCTGGGCTACTAGGTTCTGAAGGGCTGATAGCTCTATCAATCAAGAAAATAAGTCATCTTGGCTAACCTAGTGTCATCATATTAAGGTTGAAATGGATAATAGGAATATTGACGAGCAGCTGAAAAATGCTAATGTAATAATCCATAAGATTATTTGACTGTTCAATTCCAAGAGGCCAGGGGAGAGGGTTTCATCTGGTAAGAAGAACATGAAATGTTTCATTATACGTCATATTTTCTAGCATGGTCTTCATTTCAGGTCCCAGGTAGGCCCTTCTAAGTATCACTACAACACGGGGTTAAGCTCCCCATGGAGTTCTATAATTAACAGCCAGTATCAATGGAAACTCAAATATTCTTCCAAATAATATTGTCTTTGTGAAGACACACACAAAAAAAAATATTGAGGTGGAACCAGAAGCTGAAATGAACAACAAAGACATGAGAAGGCTAAATATGAGATGTGAGAATATGAAACTGAGAGCATTAGCAGTCCAATATGAAAATGAGAGCACTTGCTGTCCAACATCATGCAATATTAAGTATTCTTCTTTCTGCAGGAGGTTGAACGTTATACCACTGTTGGCCTTCTAGCATAGAATATAACAATTCTCTGCTCTACCTCAGTAGGTCTAGCATTTTTCTGGTACCTGAGCCTAAATCCTATAGATTTGAAAGACGAGCAGCAATAGTATGTTCACTAACATATGCATCACTTAAAGATATATTCAGCTCAAGAAATTAGGATGTTCACTGACCTATGCATCCCTCAAAAAATAAGATTCCATAATGTTATTAAGAAAGTAAGCTACTCAATCTACTGGCCATTTTATTATCCACGCATAGAAAGTAAGCTACTCAATCTAAGGTCACGTGATTTTTGTTGTAAAACTACAAAGGCACTATTTAGTAAGGTCCCTTGAAGTAAGGGGGTAAAATGAAAGTCAATTAGGACCTTTTGAGAGAAAGATAAGTTAATTTTGATTACCTGACAGAACCAAATATGTGCTGACTTACTGAAGCCATGTACAAAGAACAAAAGAATAACAAACTTATTCTTCCTCATCGCTTGTTTCATCTTCATCAAATGATTCTTTCTCATCGCTTGTATCATTTTCATCAAATTATTCTTCCTCATCGCTTGTCTCATTTTCATCAAATGATTCTTCCTCGCTTGTTTCATTTTCATCGTTTTCGTCCATGTTGGTACGGGATGTTCCTTCCCCAAAATCGTGTTGATTTGCTGTACGAGTAAGGACCAAAGGATCATATTCTTCATAGATGCATGTACTATGCTGCAATTCACCCACTAATTCATCATCAACCCTTTCTTGAACACTTGAAATGTCATTCTGGTACGCAACTTCTAATGCATTGTCAACGTCTACTCTACCTACGAGCTCTATTTTTATAACTATCCGCCATGTGGACTTGTTCTTGCACAAAGGATAAGGAACATAATATACTTGTTTCACATTTTGTGGAAGGTTAAATGTATCATAGAATCCATACTCCTTCGTGTGGTTAATTTCAACTATTTTATATTGAGGGTGAACCTTTGTACCTCTAGTAGGTGTTGGATCATACCACTTACACCGAAAGAGTACCAATTTTTTTTTGGCCAACCGAAATACTCTAGTTCTAAAATTTCTTGAAGCACACCATAATAATCAACATCTCCATCACCCTTTACCCACACCCCACTATTATTGGTTTTCTTATCCTTAGACCATTCTTCTGTATGAAACTTCTATACATTGACAAAGTACTTAGACATCACTCTAACTTTATTAAAGTCAGGTCCCCAAGCTATATCATGCAAAAGTGGGTCATTAATTCCATTCACTGGATTATGAACCTATATAAAGTTAAAGAAAAGTTAGAATTTTAAAGATACATGTACTTAATTTTTAGCCACAAAATAGAACTTACAAACTTCTAAAACCACTCTGTAAATCTTGGATAAATGACATCATGTCCATTTATACCTATAAAGTAACTGCCAGACAAAATTATAACATTTATTAGTTGAATTAACTTTGATCTTGTAATAAGCACCTTTAGTATAAATTAAGACTTACTTATAATAAGGTTGGACCTCTGGACAATTCAACAATACATGTGTTATAGCGGGCTTTTTCTCCATCTCAGTCAAATTTCGTTTTTACTAGTTTTTGGACCTCTACCTAGTTGGTTGAATATGGAAAATGGTGGTGCCAAAGGATCATTAATACCTCCATCATCATGCCGATTTGGCCTATTCCTCAAACATGGCACATCATGTTCAAAATAATACGAACAGAAAAAAGAAGTTTCTTTAGCTAGATGTGCCTCGCATATCAATCCCTCAATCCTGGATTGATTTTTAACGGCCCGCTTACATTTTCCAATTGTCCTACATAGCATAATGTTTAAATAAAATAATATTTAATTAAAACAAGTAAAGGAAAAATAATTTAAAGTCATTACCTCTCGTAAGGATACATCCATCTACATTGTACGGACACTCCAAGTCGTGCCACTTGTGCAAGATGAATTGGAAGATGTTCCATTACATCGAAAAACCCAAGAGGAAAATTTTCGCCAGCTTGTTTAAAGTTAAGCAAATGTTACTCTCCATGTAAGCTAAGTTCTCCACCTTCAATGTGCTAGAACACAACTCCTTGAAAAATAAACTTATCTCAGTAATGGGTTTCCATATTCTATCAGGCAAGGCTTTGAATGCAATGGCCATCAAAGATTTGAGGAATATATGACAATTGTGGCTCTTCATAGACATTAACTTTCCTTCTTTCATGTCAACACACATGGATAAGTTTGACGCATATCCATCAGGCATCCTCAAATTCTTAACCCAGTCACAAATTTCTCTTCTCTCATCCAAAGTGAATGTGTGACTGGCCTTGGGCTTCTGAATCTTGTTATTCAAGTTTGTCAAGTACAACTCACTTCACCTACAATATTCTTTTAAGTCCATCCTAGCCTTTAAGTTATCCTTTGTCTTGTTATTGACATCCATTATTGTATCAAACAAATTGTCAAAAAAGTTTTTCTCGATATGCATGACATCTAAATTGTGTCGAAAAAGATTATGCTTCCAATAAGGTAACTCCCAAAATATGCTTTGTTTAGTCCAATTGTGCGTAACACCATAACCAGGTATTTTATTAGACATTGGAGACTCTGTTACCTTTGGTAGAAACCTAACTCTGTTCCAAATCTCTTTTGGCGACAATGGTGACGATGGCTCCTCAAAATCAGTTTAGTTCTTCATAAATGCACTAGTATTTCTCCTAAACTCATGATCCATAGGCAAGAATCCACGGTGGAAGTCAAACCATGTATTCTTTCCTCCATGTTTAAACGTGAATTCTTTTGTGTCTTCCCTACAAGTTGGGCAAGCTAACTTTCCTGCTGTTGACAACCTGGACAACATTCCATAAGCAGGAAAATCATTTTTAGTCCACATCAAAGCAGCACACAATCTGAAGTTTTGTTTAGTTGATATGTCATATGTTTCCACACCTTCATGTCATAATAACTTTAACTCATCAATTAAAGGTTGGATGTATACATCAATCAAACTTTTCGGATTGCGTCGACCTGGAACAATGCAAGTTAGGAACAAATATGGACTTGTCATACAAAGCTCAGAATGAAGATTATACGTCGTAACAAACACTGGCCAACATGAATATGGTGCAGCAGAGACACAAAAAGGTGGGAATCCGTCTGCACATAAACCCAACCTAATTTTTCTTGGTTCACTGGCAAAATCTGGAAACAACCTATCAAAATGCTTCCATGCTTCTCCATTTGACAGATGACACAAAATACCAGGTGGCCTTCTATTTTCATAGTGACATCTCATATGAGGAGCAGAGCTCATTGATGCATACAACCTCTTTAACCTAGGTATAAGGGGTAAGTAATGCATCACCTTAACTGGAACCTTCTTTTTTTTTTTAATTTATGGCTTTCTTGTAATGAGGTTGGTTACAGAATTTGCAATTCTCTAAGGCTACATCATCCTTATAGAATAACATGCAACCTTTCTCACAACAGTCAATCCTCTCTGATGAAAGTCCTAACTTAGAAACCAATTTCTTTGTTGTGTAGAAGTCTTTGGGTAGGTCAATTTTATTCGGATTAAGTTCATTCATAAGGCCAATGATAGAGTCCATGACCGCTTGAGAAATACTTGAATCTGATTTAATACTTAATAATCTAACTGCGACAGACAACTTAGAATGCATTGAGCCTTTATACAATGGACGGCTTGCTTCCTCTAACTGTTCATAGAAGTGCCTAGCATCATTATTTGGTTCATTCTGAGCCCCCGGGTGCATCACAAAAGCATCCCTAACCATTTCACTAAATCAAGAATTTTTACCATTATTCTCTGCTAATGGACTACCCTCACTATCAAAGACATATTGAAAACCGATGTTACCAACACTAGGAACATCCTCTCCATGAATAGTCCACACATAATAATTTTCGATAAACCCTTTTTTATAAAGATAAACTTTAACAACATTTGGTTGTAATAACTTTCCGCAATTGCATTGTATACAAGGACACCTAATCACCCTTCACTAAGAAATTTATGAAGTGTTTTTGTTTTAGCTATGAATTCGGCAACCCCTTCTATAAATTCTTCCCTCAACCCACTACGATTAGGATAAGTTCGATTATACATCCATCTACGATGTTCAAGCTCCATCTACACAAAATAAATTCAATATATGTTAAACAATACATATTAAGTAGTATTATGATCGTTTAACACAAGCCATCTATATAGATACATTATAATTACAAATACATTCTAATTAAGCAGATTCTATTCACAAACTGGAAGAGACGTGGCAATTGTGTAACAAGTACATTTTGTTGGATGAAAATATAACACAAGTAGAAGATCAATAATTATTGAAAGAAAAGAGTACTAATGTTATAAATTTCATTATTTCATGCTTTAACAACCTTCCATTAATTCTTTCATTCTACTTTCAATACTACTCCAACATAACATCCTCATCAATAATTTCAAACTTGTTGAAATTTTACTGTATAATACTATTATTTAACAATTATTAGTGTACCAAGAAAGGAAATTGTCAGCACTCAGGACACATAGTTGGAGGTCTTGTCTTTTTCTTGAAATCTATGTCATGCTCCAAGATATGGGTGGAAATTCTTAGAATCAATGATTTTAGGAGGTTAAAAAAAATTAAAAAATAAAAACAATAATTGCATCCTCAATAGTATACATGGATCATATTTTTAGTAGATAGCTCTCATAGAACTAGGTGGGATTGTGCCTTTTTGGTCCCTTTTGACAGAAAATGAAACTTGAAAGGGATCAATCTTCATTATTCACAATGTCTTGTTCTAGTTTTGAGTATATTACATTACCAGATTGAACCAACTCAATCAGCTAGGCTGTCAATTCTCACTGTTACAACAATTTATTATTTCTCTCGCCACTTTGTAAATAAACAGAAAAAGGAAAACTCACCAGAGACGTCGTCGACGGTGTTGGATCGATGAAGGAGGGCAACCGCTTAGGCGAACTGGAAGAGATTCATATGAACGAAAAAATTAAATTGGAAAGGGGAAAAAATTTACAGTATGAGAAGAAAGGGAGAGAGCTGAGTGATCTCATCCCACGTTTGGATGAAAAACAAGTTATCACATGATTAATTATCTCCAGATTAGTTATCCCGGAATTGTAGTATTTTTTAACCCTATCGGAGGGCGGGATAACTAATACCAGGATAACTAATCCCAAGATAATTAATCATGGAATAACTTGTTTCCCAGCCAAAACGACTCCTTAAAGTATGTAGTATTTTTTTAGAGTTTAACTACCAAAATATAACAACAAGTTAACCATCCATAAAAGTCGAATTAGTAACCTGAAAATAAGGCAAATTACTTGTTATAGAAAATTAAAATACACTGACAAATTCTTATGTATATAAGTTAAAATCCTTACTACATTAGTATGAGTAATTAGCTTTACACAAAGAGAAATATGGAAACTATACTACAGGACATTCTCTTCTAACACAACTCTGGAGCTTGGAACAGGTTTCTGGTTTATCATACTGCAACTACATTATCTTCCTAACACAATAAAAACTTCTTACTATATAACAATTATCTTAACATCAAGACAACAACAACAGCAACAACAACAACCCAGTATATTCCCACAAAGTGGGGTCTGGGGAGGGTAATATGTAGATAGGCCTTACCTCTAACCGAGAGGGAAAAGAGGTTGTTTCCAATCGACCCTCGGCGCAGGGAAAAGAAAGGCAAACAAAAAAAAAATAAAAACAAAAACCGCCTTAGTTACTCCAGCATACATCGCATAAGTAAATATCATATAGCATAGACCGATAACATTGTATGATTCACCTATTTAACTTCTTTAAACTAACAAATTGCAGATAAAAATCATCTCCTACTAAATCAAGCTGATGGACACTGTCAAACCTCAAACTGTATCAAAGCATCGGCTATCAATACCTTTTAATCAAAACATTTTTTTACAAACACTTTAAGCTAGAAAAAAACTTCAATTAGTTATGGGAGGCGGGGCAGGGGAGAGGGAAGACGGAAGAGAAAGAGAAATCTCCTTAATTGTTAAGATAGAGGAAAGAAAAGGAAAGTTTCTCAAGAGGGACTAAACCAACTGAAAAGTTGTTCAGTCAGGATAACATGCTTGGACACTGGACAGTCATATGCCTCTTCCAGACTCCTAACTATTTTTGTCACCTTCTCCAGTTCAGCTACCACACAGGAAAAAATTGTCAAGAAGCTCGCTTAGCCATAGCTATAGCATCACTTCTTAACATAACTTAAGCAGTACTAGCCTTTTACCTTTCAGAACTTTCTGAACCACATCATGTGATGACTGAGCATTAAAAATGTAAGGCCCCGTAAAATTTTTGTGCATAAAACCTAGTAGCTGTGGTGTCATGGTCCGAATAATATGTTAGGAATGCGTAGAATTCTTCGCGGCGAGCTTGCTCGCCGCGGTTCGGACCCTTGGTAGTGATTTAAGTTTCAAAATGTAGAGAATTAATTTTTCCGAAAAGTGTCAAATATGCGGTCAAGAATGCGACCGCAAACCTGACATGCGGACCGCATTCTTGCCGCAAAACGTTCCAGAGAGTTGCCCAAAATCGTGTCAATAATGCGGTCGAAATTGCGATCGCATAGTGAATCTGCGGTCCACTTTGCGACCGCAGATCAGGAATGCGGACCGCATAATGGCCGCATTCTGTAACAGAACCTGCGTAATTTTGAGGCCATTCTGCGGTCACTATGCGGACCGCATGTTGATTCTGCGGTCGCAAAGTGCACAGCAGATTTGCCCCGGTCCAGATTATTGTAACATTTTGACCCGATCTCTTCTTTAATATAACACCTTTCTTCTTCATTTTATCATATCATCTTACCAAAATTAGAGAGAGAAGAGAGGGTTTTTAGAGAGAGAAATCTTTCATCTTCAAAGATTGTTCCAACTACTTAACTCCAAGGGATTCTAGGGCAGGGATTCAACTTCCCCAATATTTTTCAAGGTAAAAACCCTAACTATTTTCTTTGATTTTCAGTTTTAATTGGGTAAAGAGAGGTTTTCATATAATAGCTTTTAAAAATAGAATTTTTACACTCATGCATGATTTTTGAACTTGATTTCTAGTAAAAGAAGTGAGTAGAAGTAAGAGTCTTCAAGAACAAGGTTGGCAAGAGTAGGATATCTTGGGTAAGCATAAAGTAGGAGGAAAAATCATCACCAGGTATGTATGGCTAATTTTGATTCTTGTGAAATCGCCTATATGTGTGAAAATTGCTTTGTTAATGTTAATTTGACAAATTGTGTGAAATTCTCAAAGTTGTTGTTGAAATATGAGTGATGTGGTATAGAATATGAACCGAAGGTTAAATGAGAGTTGAATTGGGTAAAGAATTGTGAATAATACTTATGATGGCCTATATGGCACTTTGTGGTAAGGAAACGAAACACTTGAAAATTGGTTTATTGTGGAAAGAGATGAAACACTTAAATTGTGGAAATATTGTAACATGGTTGTGATATTGAATTGAGAAGAAATTGAGAACATGAACCAATGTGTAAGTTGCTTATTTGAACTTGTTGAAATTGTGTGTAGTACCTTATTTGCTGTTTGAAATTGTTGTGTTTTCAACTGTAAGGCGGGGTCGTGTTGCGTGCCATAACGTGGGGAAATAAGGTGTGGGTTGGGGTGATAAGGGTGGCCGAGGTAATAAGGGTGGTCGGGGGCAATAAGGATGGAAAGCGATCGAAATCGCCATTGAAAATTGATACAAAAATCAATAATGTGAAATTGTGAAAGGAGACAGCAGGAGAGTTTGCAACCTGTGGGGCACCGATTGCCCCTTTGTTTGACTACTTGTGCTTTACGTGATTGATTGGTTATTGTTAAATTGGTTGATCGTAGAAAGTGCTTTGTGTGAGAATTATTTGAAATGAGGAAAATGTGGAAACATGGTTGGCTCTGGCTTAATTAATTGTTGATGTAATTTAATGGCTTGAGTTTACTTGGGACAAAGTTTGTCCATACATACCAGTACAATTCAAGTGTACCGACGTCCCTTTTGCCGGGGACGCTACATTCGTGTTATGATTGTAGGTGGATCAGTAGCAGGCACTTCAGCTCATCGGCAGTAGTATCTTTCATCCTCCACTGCCCGTTTTTGGTGAGCCCCTTTCTTCCTCGGGGCCTTGTGTGGTTCATGCCACTTGGTTTAGATTTCATTTTGGTTTTGTAAGGTATAGCCGGAGCCTTGTTACCGGCAAGTATTGTATTTCCCTTTTTGTATCCTAGAGGCTCCATAGACATGTAAACTGTGGGATTGTGGCCTATGTATATATATATTGTGTTAAGTCGGGCGTTGTAAAAATTGAGATCTTGTTAATGAATCACTCGTATCATTTTATTTGTTTAATGTGAAATCAATCATGATTAGTAATATATTTGGTTAATGAGAAACAATCATCACAGGGGTAACGTGTGGGAATGAAAGGCACCCAGGTCCGCTTGACTGGGGCAACCCGGTCAGGCGCCGGTCATGTTCCTCGATTTGGGGCGTGACAAACTTGGTATCAGAGCTTAAGGTTTTAAAGTGTCCTAGGATGTCTCGGAGCCGTGTCTAGTAGTGCCCTTCTTATAGGTGTGTTGTCGACCACATCATATAAGTAGGGGGCTGCACGGACATTTAGGAATATTACCCTTCTTCAACACTCCAAATCGTGCGATAAAGCTTGACTATAAGATTGTTTTGTAACCCGTGCGTTGAGATTCAAGATAAGTTTAAAGGCTCTTTCGTCTATTTCATGTAGTGTTGTCATATGTCATGACCAATGGGAAAAGACATGGGTGTTATGGAGATTGCACATGTATCTTGTTGAATAAACTGTATGAATATATATAGTATAAGTACATAGTACTACAAGTATACTTTATTTGGGGAAAGGATTAGAAGTGATTACCCGCACGAAGAGGCATTGATTTGATGATTGATATGTAAGCTTAAATAGCACGCGTGGTTAGTGCAAGAAGTATATAATTGATCGTAAGGTGTGAAAGAATATTGGTTATATAAGCACGTGATATATGAGAGAAAGACTAGGAGATTAATGGTGAGAGTGTAAGTGTCTCACATGAGGTAAAAAGTTACGAAATGAGACTCAATTGGACCCTAGCCGAGAAGACCCTTGTCTCACGAACTTTATAAGGACTTAGAAATGTACATAAAGGATATACGTGGGGACTTGGAATCCCATACCTGCGTGGCTGAATAGGAGAAGGGAACTTATGAGATCATTACTATGGTGACTTAAACTTTCCTAATAGTCGAGTATACATATAAGAGGGATAGATATATGAGGCATTTGTCCCTAAAGTTTCTAAACTCAAGACTTGTGTCGAGATCCAGGACATTTTCCCCATGTGGGAGAGGGAGGACCATCGTGAGGCCACTTAAATACAATGAAACAAGAGCGAGACCATGTAGCTATGATATTTGAATATTTTGGTGAAGACATGTATGGTCTAGAAAAGAGATTAAGGAATGTAAATTCTTCACGCATGGCAATGTGACTAATAGGGTCAACGATTCTAGAAAATAAGAGTATGTTTGTAAAGAGACTTTTACTTGTCATAAGGTCGGGAGAAATAGGACCCAAGGAGGTACCATATGTCAAATGTGAAAGATTGTGAGTTCCTAGAATGGGCTAATCATAGATTTGTGATTTAAACAAAGTTTCGGGATACTAAGAAAGCCAAAACGAGTGGGAGAAATGAATGTGTTGCCACGACAACCCAAGATGGTAATTGGGGCTTGATAGAGAGCCTCTAAAGAGCCTTACAAATAGATAAGTGTTAAGTGATGTTCAGACGAACACTCCTTGCTACATATGTCCCAATAAGAGTTAAGAGGTGAGCCGGATGGAATACCTAAGGTAAGAGACCACGTAATATATGGAAGAGTGCATGGCTATTCACTAACTAGGAAGAATGAGGTGAGAAGAAATGGGGAGAAAACCTTTAAATTGAGATGGTCATGGTTATTTAAAACAATTTGTTTGCATCAGAATGGTGGACTCACTTAGGGCACAAGTGTTAATAAAAGTTATAAGGGATTAATCGCAATTCAACCGACATGGGTGACACTGAATATCGACTAAAGGGGTCTAGAGATAGTTCATGTCTACACACAATGGGAAGCGAGGTTATCGTTGGTGAGGTTGTGGTACTGTAAAATGATTAAACAAGACATAATGATTTTTCAAGTTCACAGGAGGCAGAAAAATGTGTGGAAAAATAAAGCTATTAATTATGCACTATCCGCAAATCAAGATGGGAATGAAAGGTTCAGAATAGATGGAAAGAGGATGAACACTCGTGACGGACTAGACGTGCTTAGCATGATAACTCTTAAGCCGCAATCTCAGGGAACTTCATTGATAACTATACCATGGGGAATGAGGCGAGTTACTCGTCGGAGATAGAATTAGGGGGACTAAGCCTTACACTTAAGAGTAAAACCAAAAGTTGTTGTTGAAGGATTGAGGAGGATTTAAAGTTTCAGAGAATACCCTTCTCGGGATAGTGACCCTTCCTAAGTCATATGCATATAAAGGTTGTTGATATACGTTTGAGAGGTGTTTAACCGTAAGGAGGGATGCTAGGAATTTTCACAACGGAAGTAGTGCAATTTCTTAAATTCTATAATGCACATATGGGGAGAAGAGGTTGGTTAAGAAAAGTTAGAGCACAATGTTACCTTACCTTCGATGCAATGGCGTGCAAGTTAGTGTTATTCAGGGTACGTGTGCAAGTTAGCCAATGCTATTCATTTGAGACAGGAGGTCATATAGAAAACTCATTCAGCAATGCCTTGGGTTAAGAATTATGAAGAGTTAGTAGCAATTGTTCACATGGGATCGTAACCACATCAAGGAAATTATAGTGGAACTCAATTCGATGAAGGTCTTATGTAAGAGGAATATAATAAAGATGTTCCGCTAATGATGTAAAGTGTTAAGGTGATAGTTATGCCTCCAGAGTTTGTTTGGGGTGTGTATTGATACAACACGGAAAGGTTAGAATATGCTTTGAGATAACTCAAAAATCACGAGAAGAATTATCCGACACATGATTTGGAGCTCGCGGCAGTTGTATTTGCTTTGAAAATATGGCGGCACTATCTTTATGGAGTTCATGTAGATGAGTTTTCAGACCACAAGAGCCTCCAGTATTTGTTCAAGCAGAAGGAGCTAAATCTGAGAAGCGGCGGTGGTTAGAATTGCTCAAGGACTATGATATGAACATATTGTACCATCCAGGAAAGGCAAATGTGGTAGCCGACGCTCTTAGTCGAAAATCCATGGGTAGTTTGACTCATTTGGGTGTGGATCAGAGACACCTAGCTCGAGAGGTTTACCAATTAGCCAGTTTGGGGGTTCGTATCTCGGCGTCAGACGAGGGGGATATTTTGGTGCATAATGGAGTATAATCATCGTTGGTCGCGGAAATCAAGGAAAAACAATTCATGGATCCAGCATTGGTTCGGGTGAAGGAAGCAGTCATGAATAACAAGACCTCAGCATTTGTAATCAGCAGCGAAGATGGTGTATTGCGGTGTCAAGATAGGCTATGTGTTCCGGATGTGGACGAGCTTCGAGAAAGGGTAATGGCAGAGGCTCATATTTCCAGGTATTCGGTACACCCAGGTTCCACGAAAATGTATCATGACCTTAAGGAGATTTATTGGTGGAACGGTATGAAGAGGGATGTAGCAAGCTTTGTAACTAAATGTCCGAACTGTCAACAAGTGAAGGCCGAGCATCAACGGCCCGGTGGATTAACTCAGCTTATAGAAATACCAAGGTGGAAATGGGAGATGATCAGTATAGATTTCGTGGTAGGTTTACCTCGCACTCAGCGTAAGTTCGATTCAATATGGGTGATAGTAGATCGACTCACCAAATCAGCTCACTTCCTGCCTGTCAAGTCCACTGATACTGCGGAGCAATATGCAAGATTGTACATCAAAGAGATAGTAAGGCTTCATGGCACTCCACTTTCTATCATCTCAGATCGCGGGGCTCAGTTCACAGCTAACTTTTGGAAGAAGTTTCAGCAAGGTTTGGGAACTCAGGTGAATCTCAGCACAGCTTTCCATCCACAGACCGACGGTCAGGCCGAGCGGACCATTCGGACGCTTGAAGATATGTTGCGGGCTTGTGTCTTAGATTTTAAAGGTAATTGGGATGAACACTTGCCACTGATAGAATTTGCTTACAATAACAGCTATCATGCTAGCATTCAAATGGCCCCGTTTGAGGCATTGTACGGGAGAAGATGTAGGTCACCAATCGGGTGATTTGAGGTAGGTGAAGCGGAATTGCTAGGGCCAGATATGGTGTACGAAGCTATGGAAAAGGTCAAGGTTATTCAGGAGAGGATGAAAACAGCACAGAGTCATCAAAAGTCCTATGCAGACGTTCGTCGAAGGGATTCGGAGTTTCAAGTCGATGATTGGGTGTTCTTGAGGGTATCTCCTATGAAGGGAGTCATGCGATTCGGAAAGAAAGGGAAATTGAGTCCTAGGTATGTCGGGCCATATCGGATCGTTCAAAGGATTGGTCAAGTTGCTTATAGGCTAGAGTTGCCTCCCGAGATGTCATCAGTGCACCTCGTATTCCATGTGTCCATGTTGAAGAAAGTGATTGGAGATCCATCCACCATCATGCCAGTCGAAGTTATAGAGGTTAATGAAGATTTGTCATATGAAGAAGTTCCAGTTGCCATTCTTGATAGGCAAGTCCGTAAGTTGAGAAATAAGGAAGTTGCCTCTGTTAAAGTATTGTGGCGAAGTCAACAAGTTGAGGAGGCCACATGGGAAGCGGAAAAAGATATGAAGGAAAAGTACCCCCATTTGTTTGATCAAACCTAGAAGAAATTAGGTAGCCTTTCTACTCCTAGTAACTGCCATCTTGTCTAAGTCGTTTCTCTCTTAGTGTTAGTAAAGTCTCCTTCATTTTGTAATGAATTTAATGTGTTGTCACATTGGGTCATTTGAGCCTTTCTTGATAAATGGAAGCCTTAGAAAGATTCGCGTGTTAAATAAACAACTAATAGTAAGTATAGATTGGTAATGGTTTGTTAAGTGTACATGGTGTGTTAAATTGGGTAAATAAGGTAAGAATTCATTGAAGTGACTAGTTTATGTGCAATTGTAACAATGTGATAGAATATGTGCATTCGTTGAGGTAAGAAAGTGTATACCAGTTGTGGAAAGTGTTGTAGTTGTATATTGTTGTTTGGTAATGTGTTTCGGGGGCCCTCTGACAGGTGGATATGTCCATAATACAAAGGAAACTCTGGCGAAATTTTTCTAAAATATAAGAGTTAGTCAAAATTTTGATAGCTTGCATATCATGTCTTTCAAAACCAATTTATTTCAAAATCCTCATTCGAGGACGAATGATCTTAAGGGGGAGAGGATGTAAGGCCCCGTAAAATTTTTGTGCATAAAACCTAGTAGCCGTGGTGTCATGGTCCGAATAATGTGTTAGGAATGCGTAGAATTCTTCGCGGCGAGCTTGCTCGCCGCGGTTCGGACCCTTGGTAGTGATTTAAGTTTCAAAAATGTAGAGAATTAATTTTTCCGAAAAATGTCAAATATGCGATCAAGAATGCGACCGCAAACCTGACATGCGGACCGCATTCTTGCCGCAAAACGTTCCAGAGAGTTGCCCAAAATTGTGTCAATAATGCGGTCGAAATTGCGATCGCATAGTGAATCTGCGGTCCACTTTGCGACCGCGGATCAGGAATGCGGACCGCATAATGGCCGCATTCCGTAACAGAGCTGGAGTAATTTTTTAGGCCATTCTGCGGTCACTATGCGGACCGCATGTTGATTTTGCGGTCGCAAAGTGCACCGCAGATCTGCCCCGGTCCAGATTATTGTAACATTTTGACCCGATCTCTTCTTTAATATAACACCTTTCTTCTTCATTTTATCATATCATCTCACCAAAATTAGAGAGAGAAGAGAGGGTTTTTAGAGAGAGAAGTTCTTCATCTTCAAAGATTGTTCCAACTACTTAACTCCAAGGGATTCTAGGGCAGGGATTCAACTTCCCCAATATTTTTCAAGGTAAAAACCCTAACTATTTTCTTTGATTTTCAGTTTTAATTGGGTAAAGAGAGGTTTTCATATAATAGCTTTTAAAAATAGAATTTTTACACTCATGCATGATTTTTGAACTTGATTTCTAGTAAAAAGAAGTGAGTAGAAGTAAGAGTCTTCAAGAACAAGGTTGGCAAGAGTAGGATATCTTGGGTAAGCATAAAGTAGGAGGAAAAATCATCACCAGGTATGTATGGCTAATTTTGATTCTTGTGAAATCGCCTATATGTGTGAAAATTGCTTTGTTAATGTTAATTTGACAAATTGTGTGAAATTCTCAAAGTTGTTGTTGAAATATGAGTGATGTGGTATAGAATATGAACCGAAGGTTAAATGAGAGTTGAATTGGGTAAAGAATTGTGAATAATACTTATGATGGCCTATATGGCACTTTGTGGTAAGGAAACGAAACACTTGAAAATTGGTTTATTGTGGAAAGAGATGAAACACTTAAATTGTGGAAATATTGTAACATGGTTGTGATATTGAATTGAGAAGAAATTGAGAACATGAACCAATGTGTAAGTTGCTTATTTGAACTTGTTGAAATTGTGTGTAGTACCTTATTTGCTGTTTGAAATTGTTGTGTTTTCAACTGTAAGGCGGGGTCGTGTTGCGTGCCATAACGTGGGGAAATAAGGTGTGGGTTGGGGTGATAAGGGTGGCCGAGGTAATAAGGGTGGTCGGGGGCAATAAGGATGGAAAGCGATCGAAATCGCCATTGAAAATTGATACAAAAATCAATAATGTGAAATTGTGAAAGGAGACAGCAGGAGAGTTTGCAACCTGTGGGGCACCGATTGCCCCTTTGTTTGACTACTTGTGCTTTACGTGATTGATTGGTTATTGTTAAATTGGTTGATCGTAGAAAGTGCTTTGTGTGAGAATTATTTGAAATGAGGAAAATGTGGAAACATGGTTGGCTCTGGCTTAATTAATTGTTGATGTAATTTAATGGCTTGAGTTTACTTGGGACAAAGTTTGTCCATACATACCAGTACAATTCAAGTGTACTGACGTCCCTTTTGCCGGGGGCGCTACATTCGTGTCATGATTATAGGTGGATCAGTAGCAGGCACTTCAGCTCATCGGCAGTAGTATCTTTCATCCTCCACCGCCCGTTTTTGGTGAGCCCCTTTCTTCCTCGGGGCCTTGTGTGGTTCATGCCACTTGGTTTAGATTTCATTTTGGTTTTGTAAGGTATAGCCGGAGCCTTGTTACCGGCAAGTATTGTATTTCCCTTTTTGTATCCTAGAGGCTCCATAGACATGTAAACTGTGGGATTGTGGCCTATGTATATATATATTGTGTTAAGTCGGGCGTTGTAAAAATTGAGATCTTGTTAATGAATCACTCGTATCGTTTTATTTGTTTAATGTGAAATCAATCATGATTAGTAATATATTTGGTTAATGAGAAACAATCATCACAGGGGTAACGCGTGGGAATGAAAGGCACCCAGGTCCGCTTGACTGGGGCAACCCGGTCAGGCGCCGGTCATGTTCCTCGATTTGGGGCGTGACAAAAAATGAGGATGAAACGAGATGAAAAGCAGAGGTATCTAGAACACTGAATCAATCATTGAAACTGAACATCTTATATCGCTTATATAGCATGCAAAATCTATTTATCGGTCATCCTTGTGAGATGAGACTTCTCATATAGTCTCAAATCATTTGGGTCAGCTTGATGTTACTCAATTGGTCATTCTAACAGGTAAATGTCGCTCAATTAGTAGACACAAGTACAGGGTGTGAGCACGTGATTTTTGCACAAAGGTAATAAATTCCAAAATTAAAATAAATAGGATTTTTTGAGTGAAATTACATGATTTGTTTGATATTGGATACACTTTGTGTGTTTGAATAATAAATATTCTAGAAAATCAAAAAATATAATATAGCTTTAATAGCGGAAAAATAAAAAATATATAGTAGAAAATTGCCAAAAAATACCAAAAATTAGTAAAGGTAGGAAATTAATTAACTTAGATAATGCAGAAAGGAAAAATGAAAATACAAAAAGGAATTACCTCAAAATAATTAAAATACCAGAAAAATACAAAAAATACACACAGGTGTAATAAAACTGGGCCAAATGCAGTCCAAATAGTTGGCCTAGTGTTTGAGCCCAAAAGATCCGGTCCATGGCCTTTGAATTAATATAATCTCAGCCGTTCATTGCATCACATCCAACGGCTGAGAATATTAGCGGATTTAATTGGTTAATTAATATAAGAGAATTGATCTCAACCGTCCAATCCATTTGATCTAACGGAAGAGATCATTAGTCACATTATCAATGAGACGACATCGTTTAAGTAATGCTTGGTCTTGACCGTTGATCATCAGAGATCCAACGGCCAAGATCACCTTGTTGGCCACGACTATAAAAAGGTTTGGTCTCGTTGAGATCGGTCATTTTGCAACACTCCAAACCCTAGCCGCCCAAGTTCTTCCCTTCTTCTTTACCTTCTTCTTCTCACCCTCGCCGGCCATGGAGGCCACCGCCTTCCATGGTGGTCTCCGGCCATTCTTACCCCCCCACCCTTCTCATCTTCTTCTTCTCCGTCACAAGCATCACCCCAAAAACCCTGAAACCCCTTGAAACCTTCCCTGTTCTTGAAACTCCGGTCATCGGAGTTCATCTCCGATGACCCAAACAACGAGAACCTACCCCAAATCAACACCACAGAATCCATGTGTCCTGATCTATCACCCCATACCCTTGGCTTCCCTCGAATCATCCCCCATCTCCTCGAATATCCAAAAGAAAGTCGCCGGAACCCTAACTCCGGTGGCTCAAACCAAACCTCCTCCCAAGATCTCATATTTTCCCTCCTATGAACACCCCCCCTCTAAGCCATAACCTCAAAAGACTTCGTCTTGAAGTCTAACACGAAAACCAGAAAAGAAATCAAGAAATAAAGAAATCAAGAAATAAAAAAATAGAAGTCTGAAAAAAAGAGAGTGAAAAAGAAAGGGGAAATGGGAAGCTCAGGGGACCGGCCCTGCTAAGCTAAGTACCCCCCCCCCCCCCTTGCTTTGTTTGCTTTCTTCTATTTTTTTTAAATTACGTTTCTGTTTTATTACGTCCTGATGTTTTGATTTGATCTTGATATCCCTGTTCTTCTTCATCTTCTGTTTGTATTAGGGTTTCTCATCTTGTTGGTTTTTGATATCTCTTCTGTTTTTCTGCATGTTTAGTTTTAGTGCTAGTTTAATTGTTTGACTCTCATTCTTATTCATCTTTATATTAGGGTTTCTTTTGTTAGCTTTCAATATCTTTACCGTCCTTCTCTTCTGTTAACTGCATGATTTAGTTTTGGTTCTAAGTTTAGCCGTTTGATTCCCATTGTCCTTCATCTCCTATATTAGGGTTTCTTATGTTGGTTTATAGTATCTCTTCTATTTTCTTATCTGCTAAATGGCATGCTTAAGATTGGGGTTTGATCTTCTGAAATCTGAGTTAGTGATTCTGCTTCTCTTTTCTGTCACTTTTGCATGATAGATTTAAGGATTTTCTTCATTATGTCTTTCCTGTTGTTCCTCATCTTATCCATCATATGCATGTATTAGATTAGGGTTAGTATTTGGAAAAGTTTTAGATTTAGTAGGTTCTGGTTTATATCATTCTTATGTTACCCTGTTAGAACCATTATGCTTGTGTCTGATATAGGCCATGTTTCATTTCTCTTGACTGCTTTGTGAGATCTAGTCTCTATGAGTCTATGTCCATGAACTTTAAGTATGTTTTTGGGTCTTTCAGTGAGTTATTCAACATAAAATGGTTATAAATAAGCCTGATTGATGTTTAATTGGCACTTTGCTATTTGAAACTGAGTTTGTGAGTCTGATTGATTAAGATTCAACATTATCAAACTTCTTTTCTGAGTTTTAATTGATTGATGAATTTAAGTTTGGTTTCATTTGGTTATGTGTGCAATTGTATGTTGAAATGGTTAAGTTTGCAATAGTATTATGTTAGTATGAGAAGTATTAATACCTATCAATCTTAGGGGAATTGGTTATAGCTGCAATAGGACTAAGTCTCATAAGTGGTTAGTTTTGAAATAGGTTAAAGTTGAAAATCACAAAAAATAGGTTATAAATTAAATAAGTGACCAAGAGTGGTCAATTTTGCAATTGACCTACTCTGTTAGGTCTTTCACACACTGGCCCACCCTTAAATGGGCTAGTTGTGTAATAATTAGTCTTAGTTTGAACGTTCCGACTTACCAAAGCTAGGTTGAG